>PVJL010006082.1:23651-97924 GCA_004026885.1 Lyroderma lyra
CTATTAAACAACATTTTATTAAAAAATGACTGGATCACAAAACAGATTAAAAATGTATAGAAACTAGTGACAATGAAAATACAATATATCAATTTTGGGGGGATGCAACAAAAGCAGTGATAAGAGAAAAATTTATATCATTACAGGCAGGCCTATCTTAAGAAACAAGAAAAGTCACAAGTAAACATCCTAATATTCCATCTTAAAGAACTATAAAAAGAAGAAAAGACAAAACCCAAAGTCAGCAGAAGGAAAAAAATAATAAAAATTAGAGCTAAACAAAATTGAGAACAGAAAGACAATAGAAAAAATTAATGCAACAAAGAGCTGGTTCTTTGAAAAAATTAATAAAATTGACAAACTCCTGGCTAGACTAACCAAAGGACAAAAGGAAAGGACACAAATAACTAAAATTAAAAATGAAAGAAGAGAAATCATGACTGATACCACAGAAATATAAAGGATCATAAGAAAATATTATGAAGGGATTTATGTCACTAAATTTAACAACCTAGATGAAATGGACAAGTTTCTGGAAACATATAGTCTACCTAGACTGAACCAAGAAGAACTAGATAATCTAAATAGATCAATTAATAATAAAGAAATTGAGACAATCATGCAAAGGCAAAAGCCCCAGACCAGATCATCTCACCAACGAGTTCTACCAAGCATTCAAAGAAAAATTAATATCTATCCTCCTTAGGCTCTTTCAAAAAATTGAAGATGAAGCAATACTTCCCAAGTGATTCTGGGAAGCCAACATGACCCTAATACCAAAACCTGGTAAGGATAACACAAAAAAGAAAATGATAGACCACAAATCTCTGATGAACAAAGGTGCAAAAATTCTAAACAAAATATTAGCAAATAGAGTACAACGATGCATCAGAAAGATTATATACCACAGTCAAATGGGATTAATACCAGGAGCACAAGAATGGTTCAACATATGCAGATCAATCAATGTGATACACCACATAAACAAAATAAAAGATAAAAACCACATGATCATATCAGTTGATGCAGAAAAAGTATTTGAAAAGATACAACATCCATTTATGGGTATAGAAAGCAAGTACTTCAACATAATAAAGGCCATATATGACAAACCCACAGCAAATATCATACTGAATGGGAAATAGCTGAAGGCCATTTTCCTAAAATCAGGAATACAACAGGGATGCCACCTGTCACCACTGCTATTCAATATAGTACTGAAAGTTCTAGCAAGAGCAATTAGGCAAAAGAAAGGAATAAAATGTATCCAAATTGGGAGAGAAGAAGTCAAACCGTCACTATTTGCAAATAACATGATCCTTTATGTAGAAATTTCCAAAGACTCTACCAAAAAACTATTAGAAACAATAAACGAGTACAATAAAGTTGCAGGACACAAAATCAATGTACAGAAACCAATTGCATTTCTAAATACAAACAATAAAACTTCAGAAAAAGAAATGAGATAACCAATATCTTTTGTGATCACAACAAAAAGACCAAAATATTTAGGAATTAACTAAACAAAGAAAGTGACAGATTGTACAGTAAAAACTATAATACACTATTGAAAGAAATTGAAGAGGCTACAAAGAGATGGAAAGATATTCTGTGTTCATGGATAGAAAGGCTTAACATTGTTAAAATGACCATATTACACAAAGCAATATACAGATTTAATGCAATTTTCATTGAAATTCCACAAATATTTCCAGAAGTAGATTTAAAAGTTATCAGATTTGTATGAAATCTCAAAAGACCTAAAATAACAAAAGCAATACTACATAAAAAATAATAGAGCTGGTGGTATCACTCTCCTCTATTTCAATTTATACTATAAAGTGTCAATAATCAAAACAACTTGGTAGTGGCAGAAAAACAGAAACATAGAACTATGGAACAGAATTTAAAACTTAGAAATAAATTCACAAATATATGGAGAAATAATTTTTTATTAAGGAGTGAAAAATATACAATGGGGAAAGAAAATCCTTTTCAGTAGATTATGCTGGGAAAATTAGAAAACCATATGCAAAAGAATGAATCTGAACTGTGAACTGTCACCATATACTAAAATTAATTCAAAATGGATTAAAGACCTCCACATAAAACCCAAAACAATAAACTGTATAGAAGAAAACATTGGTACTAAAATTATAGACCTTAGACTCAGGAAGGACTTCATGAACCTGACCTCAAAAGCAAGGGAAGTGGGAACAAAAATAAATGAGTGAAACTATATCAAACTAAAAAGTTTCTGCACAGCAAAAGAAAGCATCAAGAAAGCAAAGAGACAGCCACCTGAATGGGAGAAAATATTTGCAAACAACACATGTGATAAGGGACTAATACCTAAAATATATAAAGAACTCATATGACTCAACAACAAAAAACCCAACAATCCAATTTAAAAGTGGTCAGAGGACCTGAACAGACACTTCACTCATGAAGATGTACAAATGGCCAGCAGACATATGAAAAAATGTTCAACTTCATTAACTATCAGGGAAATGCAAATGAAAACTACAATGAGATATCACCTCACACTTGTTAGAATGGCTATTATCAACAAGACAAGGAATAACCAGTGCTGAACAGGATGTAGGAAAAAAGGAACCTTCAACCACTATTGGTGGGAATGCAAACTGATACAATCACTATGGAGGACAATGTGGAGGTTCCTCAGAAATTTTGGAATGGAGTTACCATATAATCCAGCAATCGTCTTTCTGGGTATCTACCCCCCAAATTTGAAAATTTTAGTCCACAAAGATTTATGTACCCCAATGTTCATTGCAGCACTGTTCACACAGTGGCCAAGTCATGGAAACTATCAAAGTTCCCTTTGATAGATGACTGGATAAAGAAGCTGTGGTACATATACACAATGCAATATTACTAGCTATAAGAAAAGGTGAAATACTGCCATTTATGAAAAAAAATGGATAGACCTTGAGACCATCACGCAAAGTAAAATAAGCCAGACAGTAAAAAATCTAGAACCATATGACTTCACTCAAATGTGGAATATTTAACTGAAAGCACAGAAGAACAAAAATTCCTGGACATAGTCAATCGTTTAGTAGTTATTGAGGGTAAAGGGGTAGCGGGTGAGAGAGGAGGGAGGGGAAGTCAAATAACTGACAGGGTGGTGAACACATAATGCAACACATAGACGATGCACTGTAGAATTGTACACCTAGAACCTATGTTATTTTTGCTAACCAATGTCACCTCATAAATTTAAGATTAAAAAAAACTTAAAGAAACAAACCAAAAACAAACAAAAAATAGTAATGGAGTTGTAAAGTAAAGCATAGAGAAAATAGTTAATCATATGGTAATGACTATGCATAATGATAGGTGGCTGGGTACTAGGCTAGTCAGGAGATTACTTATTAAATATAAAAATTTCTCACCACTATGCTGTACACCTGAAATTAATATAAAATAATACTGAATGTCAAAATACATAAATAAAACGTGAAAGGATGAAAAAAGATAAAGATAAAAAGAAATACTTTTTTATAAACTTAATCATTAGAGTGACAGAAAATAACTTAAAAAAGTACAGACTTTGTGCCATACACTCATATGCTGATCTAATCTCAATACCAAACAGTTAAAAACAAGGAGCTTAAGTCTTGCCACCAATTAGTACATTGGTCTCTCTGACAGAACATGTCCTGAACCAGAATGACGTGAAGCCAAGCTGTGCAAAACAGAAGTGATACCAGTCACAATATTTTTCTTCACTTGCTATAAAAAAATAGAGTATCTTAATTATCCACTAACTCCTTCTACAGCACTCATCTTAAGGTAGTCACAACAAAGTAGATAGGAAATTCTGGGGAAAAAAAGACATCAGCAACTCAAAAATAGTTATTTTTCTTTCTTGAAATCAAAACCAAAAACTTAAATACATTTAGAACACAGGTAATTATTGAAAAATTAAAACAATCACATCAGAATGAAAAAAAGAGGTAGGAAAGCAGGAATAAATGAATTAGTAGCTTAGTGACTTTAAGCAAGTCACTCAGCCTATTTACTCACAGATAAAATGAAGTTAACACCACCTTTTGCCTTTAAAGTGCTGTGGCATGGAAGATCTGAGGTAATGTATGTTAAAGCACTCTAGATATGCCTTAAAAGTGAAATAGATAAGGCCAGGTTTTAGATGAAAGGCAGCAAGAGTTCATCATAAAAATGTGAACAGTTGTGTGGGATGATAAAAGTAATGGGGGGAAAGTTCATTAGCAGAAAAAGGGGGAAATTGGAAAAGGAAGATTAATTAGGGTGCTAATTTTACCTTGTAGGGGTGAAGAGTGTATCTCGTGAAGAAGACAACAATACAGATAGAAACCGAGATGCCTTGTGTTATTTTCTCTATTTAAGCATTAGCAATAACAATTGCAAGTCCCACCTTGCATAGCTACATGCTTTAAGGGAGCTTCAAGATAGTCTTTTTCAGAAGCATTAGCTTAAATGGAGCCAAGCCAACGTAATTCTAACACATCTAATTCTTAAAAACCTAAATGTTAATAAATGTTTCCTTTAGAAAAACATCAAATACTTCAATATTGTCTGATTACTATACCTCAGAGGAATAGAAGTATATTTCATCGGGTCTATGAGTAGGTATACTACTTGTAAGAGCATCAATAAATATATGGACAGCTGTACTTCTGGGTGTTCTAAACTCATCTAGAAGAAAAACGTTATATGAAAAATGGTTGTTTTTTTTTTCTAATGGTTATATCAATCTATTCATGCAATTTCTAAGGCAAGCAAGACATCTAAAACTTCTTTACATAACTCTATTTTTAAACAACAAAAATATAGTGTAACAAGTTTTCACAATGAAAATTCAACCTAAAAGTACATATTTTTACTCCTCATAAGAAAGAATGTGGGGATTTGGGATCAATCACAGTGTCAGTGGCAAAAATAAAATAAAAAAGCAGTGGATTTGGTAAAAGTGAAAATCAAGGTAAGGTGGAAATCCCGGACTCTTCAGGTTTCAGTACCCACCCAGTCCAAAACATGATGTTCTCTGTTCACATCAGACCATGAAATCTAGTTTTCAGAGGCTAATTACAGCTCTGCAATCCATAAAACAAGAATTTTTCTTCTACATTCAAAAAACCCTTCTTTAAACATATTATCACAATTTACCACCAAAATTTGCCCCAAATATGGTATCCATATTTAAATAATTCCCAAGTTAGACATACAAGATGTTTCTTAATTTATTGACCACCTAGGCATACAGAACAAATAATTTTCTTTTACATATATTTGGGTATCATCAGTCTGGATGAAAATATGCAAATAAAGGCTAAAATGAGGAAATTTTTAGGGAAGGGAAGCTTTGAATTGAGGGATCAGACAATTAGGATTGAAATTATAGGATAGCTCAGAGTCGCCATGAATGCCCATTTCATTAACTAAAATCACCTTTTGTTTCCCATTACCACTGCTGCTCCTTAAACCTGTCACCCAAGTGAAAATTCTTTCTATTATACAAGCACAGTCCAGTGGTATTTTTTCACAGTCTAGTGGTAGCAGATTCCAGATTCATTAATTTTTAAATCCCTGAACAGTTTTCAAACAGACTAAATATTAAGGATCATTTCATTACCATACATACAAACAAAAGTTATCAAAATTTTTCAAAGTTTTCCAAAGAATTAATTTTTAAGCTGTACTGCTTTCTTTAATATGCTACTAATTTAATATAAAAATCCAGATTTTAAAACACAAGCTGGAAGAAGTAATATCTTTAAATATAACAAAAGAAAAAGAGTAGTAAAGGGGTCGATAACATAAATTTTTAGAAATTGGACCATTTTAAGGAACTGTTCACTAGTAACCAGATCATGGTTCTTTGTATGTGTTTGTTTTCAGTTAAATGGAAATGATTTTGAAATTTCCTATGGTGACATACTAGCCGTATGTGAAGATGAAAACACAGTATTAAGCTAAGTTTTGCTAAACTGCACAATTGTCTGGCATTCATTTTCTATTTTTTAAAACAAATTAGAACCAAAATGCTCACTTCTGTTTCTCTCTCATGCTCTCAAATGATAAATGTTTAGTGTAAAAAAATGTGTTTCTTTAAATGATCACCAATTCTATGAATTAACTTTTGATAAAATTGCGATCACAGAACAAAATTCACAAACTTCCAACTTTTTAAATACATAAAACTAATCCTCACTGTCAGGTCCCCATTGACCACAGTAAACAGAAACAATGTAACTTTTGTTTCTAGGACTGTTCACTGTGACCAAAAGTTATATTAGAAACCACTGGCATTTTAAATGGGGAACATGGGGGTGTGAAAGTGGGGAATTACCAAGCCTAATAAGAAGTGGAATTTAATCTATACAATTTTATCTGTATAATACTATTGAATATCAATAAATATTAATATTAATGTCAATTCTACAGCAATAACATATAATTTGAAGCAAGAATTGTATGTATGAATTACAGTAAACCTTCAATGATGTCTGCAGACATGAAATATCTCTTCCCAGAGAGGAAAATTTCTTTGATCAAAAACAGTCTCTTTTTACAAATGTCAAAAATTCAAAATACAGCTTTACAAAGGTGAATATTGAAATTATGTAAATATTTTAAAATGCCTCTAGTAAAATAAAAAATTAAAATTCTCATTTTTTATCATATCTAGCTATAGTGAAAAAGATTTTGGTCAAAAAACATTAAAAATTTTGACCAAAAACAAATTAAAAGATAAAAGAATAGTGTTAAACCCTCTCCAAGAAATGAAACAAATACATGAAGAATGAAGAAAAATCAGTATTGTAAATATTATTACATTCTTTAATAATTTATGTTCTGAATGTTTACCCAAGAAAACAACTTGTTTTTCATTTTAATTTATAAATTTTTAAAGAAATTTGTATATTTGATTTATTAAAATTAACAATGCATTAAAATTTCAGTTATATACTATTTAACAAAAACTGATTATGGCAACTTTCCCCAAGGACTTCAATAATTGACTTTTTTCTAATACATGATAAACTACACATTTGAGACACAATAAGCGTGAAGCAATTACACATTCCTTAAATAAAGTTCCTATAGTGCCATCTCGTGGTTATCATGCTACATTGTTTTTCCTAAAAGTAAAGAATACGCCACTTTGAAAATAGACGCTTACTTAATAAAAGGCCAATTTTCTCCTTTTTAGCATTCATCTTATTGTAATCAAGTGGTCTTAAAATTCTCCTTCCCCATTCATCTTCCAACTGGCTCTTATAATCTTACAAAATGCACTATTTCCCTCCTATTCCCTGGAATGTGCCCTTCAGAGATAAACCCTCTCTCCTCTTGATTATAGTTCTATTTATTCTTAGTGCTTCTTCTAGCTTTTGCCTGGCTGTCATGTAGACCTAAATCCACTCTTCTTTAATGCCAACATTCCAATATATCACTTTTCAAGATAAAAATAATAGCTAATATATAGTGATGAGCAAAGCCTTGTGCTAAACACTTTGTGTGAACAATCTAATTTAATCTTCACAACATCCCTGTAAAATAGACACTATTTTTATTCTCATTTTACAGCTAAGAAAACAGGAGCTTATAAAGATGCAGTGTCTTGTCAAAAAATCTAATTCAGAGCCCCTACCTTCTCAGACATCATGCAGTATGCTTCCTTTTCAAGTGTTGATCAAAAAATAAAATTTATTGAAAACATGTTTACATAGCAGAAGTCAGTTGACCTTTTTAAATGTTCAAAACATACAAAGGCACTTTTTAAAAAAAGATTAACCCTGGGAACAAATATGAACCTATGAACAATGCAGAATTTTGTTAAAAAACACGAAAATGGTTTAAGTACTAAAAGATTCTTATAATCAATCACCAATATCTTAAAGTGAGGAGGCTAGAAAAGAAATTTCAAAGTAGATACACTCTGCTGAGCTGCTGATCTTTAGTGACCAGTAGCTGATGACACTCATCGTTTACATTGGTGATAGGCTTTTGATCTGATGACAGTCCCGTCTACTGTGAAGTGAATAACAGAACCCCCAAAAGTGGAGCCATCTTTGACTTATCTATAAACTGCGACTGAACAAATATGATGTTAAGCCTCATACATATTTTTTTTTATTTCAGTTATTGTACTTTTTAGATCCAGAACTTCTAGTGAACTCCATTTGATAATTTTTATCTCTTTAGTGAAACTCTTGATTTGGTAAAACATTGTTCTCCTCGTTTTTTTCTATTTCTTTTTCAACTGTTCTTTAGTTTTTTGAACATCACTGAAATTGTTGTTTTAAAGCCTTTGTGTACTATAATACTTCCAATGTCTCTACTTCCTCAGGAACATTGTCTACAATTTCTTTTTTATACCTTCTCCCACTCCAGAATGGACTATACTTTGTGCATATTTATTTTCACTTACAAATATTAAGAGATATCATTATTTCTTCATGTATAATATCTATTTTAGAAGATTTTCATCACCGGGGGGGCATTTACATATTTTATAATTACTATTACAGAAGTTGACTCATGTACTTCTTCTAAATTTTTATATGGATTATTTCATCCCATTTTTATTCACATGAAGGATGGCTTCTGTGATTCTTGAAGGACAAGAGGGCTTTTTTCAGAGACAGCAGATGGAAGACAGAAAATCAAGTCTTGGTTAGAAAAGAAGAGGACTGAAATCAGAAGCAACATGAGCACATTTCCTGACTGTTCTTATAAAAAATGTAATATGTAACATTTTTAATAAAAATAAAATATTCACTAGTGAATATTTTAACATAGTGATACATAGGTTTTTATATATAATACTATTTATCTGTAATATTTCTTGAGACTAAAGAGTCAATGTCTCCATGGGATATTGAATTTATTGGTTCCCAAATCTCAGCCTGGGTTTGCTTTTCGGAAAACTACATCAGTGTCTCTGATCATTCAGAATTTCTTAATTTCATAACTATTGGGTATTTTCATAGATGTTTCACTGGAAAAGTGAACCTGTCTTCTTGGTTAAGGCCAAGTACTGTCCAAGTATTTTTTTCTGATTCTATTTTTTCAACTGGCAGGCAAACATTTACTTTATTTAGTTGAGGTGGTTCATTTTCTAACTTTTGTCTCAGTGTGTAATTAAATTTGGATACTAATAACAAAATATCCATTGATAGATATGTTTTCATTGGACTAATAAGCCATTGCAACTAACAAATGGTTTCATTAAACAAAATGGAAATTGGTCAACCATACTGTCCTAATCTTAATGCACTTAAATATCTGTCATTTGTAATTATGAAGTGACTTAATATTCATTTATCAATGAAAAGAAAACAACTTTTTGACGGTGACACTGAAAGCTTGCTGTATCGAGGAAATTTAATTCTGAATAATTTGCTTTCAGCAACTTCCTTGTACACAGTGTATTATGTTGAGTAATGATGATGGAAATGGCATACTGGTGTCAACAACTATGCAGATAATACATTTCTCTCCAGAATTAAGTTATTGTGAAAAATAACTCATTTATTCTTACAATCAAAACAATAATCTACAGAAATCAGAAGCAAATTAATATCAAAATGTCAAAACATGTGATTTCATTTCTCTCTGGTTTTATTAGAATATCTCTAATATCAATCCCCTTAATGTAATGTATTTATCATTGTTAAAATTACTTCTATTTATATGATATGACCATCTCATGGTCACTATTTTTATTCATCATTCTATTTATTATTACATTTCTTTTCATGGACTGTTTCTGAAGTTGTTATTATACAATGTAAAGTAGATTTTCAATATTCATGAAGCGTGTCACTTATACTCAAGATGATTAAGAAGGTTCCTCTCTTCACCTACATGAACACAGCAAATCCTGGACTGACTTTATTCTGCCTGGAACCTGTCCGAAGAACCGACACCTCAACTATTATAAATCAGGGGTTTAGAACATTTTGGCTTCCCTAGACCACATTGGAAGAATTGTCTTGGGCCACATACTATAGCCTAACAGTAATGATAGCTGACAAACTAAAAAATAGGTCCCCAAAAATCTTATAGTATTTTAAGAATTTGTGTTGGGCTGCATTTAAAACCATCCTGGGCCACAGGTTGGACATACCTATTATAATTCAAGCTTATCCAATGCATGGCCCATGGGCTACATGTGGTCCAAGATGGCTTTGAATGTGGCCAAAAGCAAATTCATAAACTTTCTTAAAATCTTGTGACAGTTTTTTGAAATTATTTTTAGCTCATCAGCTATCATTAATGTTAATGTATTTTATGTGTGGCCCAAGACAATTCTTCCTCTTCCAATGTGGCCAAGAGAAGCCAAAAGATTGGACACACTTGTTCTAAATCTTCTGTGGTGGCAAGTGTGACATCATGCTGGTCTGGGAGTCTCAAGCAGGATGTTCTTGTGCCCTCCTGAAATTTTCTGGAAAACTTTTAGACACTAGATCTTGTCCCCATGACCGTGTATAGAAGCTTACAAATGCAATTGAACAAATTCTTTTTTCAAAAATAGGCCACTCAAAAAATTGCTTAATCCAACATAGGGTCTGGAAACCATTCAGGCCACCATGGATTTGTTGTGAATGCCCCCTGTGGCCCTTCTGAATCTCTGGACATGTTTCTAAAACACCTCAGAGACCAAAGAACTGGTTTTTTCTACCTAGAATTGTGGGGAAAGATGAAGTCTCTGTGTGAGGTCAGTTCAGGTGCATAGGAGCTTCTATTTCTGGCAAATAATGTGGACAAAAGATGTCCTGGGACTGACTGCACCTCTGAATTTTCTTAGTCCCCTTAGGTGTCCATCAGAAGCTAATATCCTCAATTGTAAATTTCAGAGAGGGTAAGTGTCTCCCTGAAAAATTCAGATATTCTTATTAATAC
The DNA here is from genome assembly GCA_004026885.1 of Lyroderma lyra. Lineage (NCBI taxonomy): Eukaryota > Metazoa > Chordata > Mammalia > Chiroptera > Megadermatidae > Lyroderma > Lyroderma lyra. Next base: position 34,572 of record PVJL010006082.1, read on the forward strand.
CAAAAAGGCCCAGTTCCACTGCTACTCACTTGCTCATTCTACCCCTGCTGGCCTACGAACACTGGCAATGCCACCTGTCAAGCAATTGGCTGAAATTTGGAAGCCAAGAAAGTCATAGAGATCACAGGACCAGATGTCAGAGCACCTGGACAGTGAGTGATCATGTACTGCTGGACCCTTAATATGCAATGCAGGTGGAACTCCGAAGTCCAGGGGGTATGGTGAGATATAGCTTAGAAGACCTGCCTGCCTTGTAGGAATCCATGTCTAAGGATACACCTAGGGAACTACTAAAAATTGTGGGTAATTTTTAGGAAGGAAGGACAGAGATGAATCCTCATAACTCCGCCCAGGTAGAGGAATTTGTACAGGACTTGCCCTGACCACGTAGATTCTCCAGGGCCCTGACTGTTCTTTCCTGCTGCATCTCTTTGTAATCAGGGAACACAGGACAATGGTGAAATCCTAGGGCACTGATTTCAGTAACTCAGGATGCCACTTCCTGGGCCAGTGCCATCCTCGTAAGGATGTTACTAATCTAAATTCCATCTACTTAGCATACTTTTTTTGTCACTATTAAAATTACTTACTTTTCTCACCATGGTTATTATTTTGGTTACTCACTACTATTTTGGTGAAAACTGTGTTAGGCATCATTTTTGTGGTTATCGTTATAGCATTTTCAATGGACAATTTGTGGGAGAGAGGCCTTTGATTTTCTGGATGATGATTTGAAGGTTCCCACACAGGCAGACTCACAAAATCTGAATTTGGGCTGTCCTGGTGTTGGCTGGTAGGCTTTAAAAGCAAAAGCCTGCCTTTAGAGGCCCTGCTTTGCCTCCGCCATTTTGTGCGTCTCTCTCTCTCTTCTCAGGCCCAGATTCTGGTCTCCTCTCTTCTCTTTGCCTCTTCACCCGGGTCCCTAGGTTCCACTGCACTGGTTCCACCTGCTCTACCCGCCTACACCCACTCCTGTTCACACTATTCTCACCTGGGCCATAGAAATGGTCACCTTACCAACAGTTGTCCCTAGTGTCTGTCCTCCACGCCCAGGCTGAGATCCTCTCTGAACTTCTCTTTTCACCTTAATCCACCCTTCATATCAAGTCTGGTCCCAGATCTTCTCATAAACCCAGCATCTCTCTTTCCTCTTCTCCCCTCATTGCTGCCCTTCCCTGACTCTCTTCCTGTTGTCTACTCAGGTCAAAAATGTCTGGCCCCTGCCTCAGGGCCCTGTTTGTCCTGCCTCTATTCACCATGGATGGTCCCTCCAAAGCTTTGGCCCCACCTGTTCCAACCTGGATGTTCCCTTTCCCTCAATTTGTGACATCTCCCTCCCCACCTTGCATTAGTAGCCTTCAGTGCTTCACCTTCCAAACATGTTCCTTCTTTCTGATCTATTAGCATCCTCAATGCCCCAGCCCAGAACCCTTCAGTCCTTGCACTCCTGAGAGCATTTCCTAACCAGCAGGACTTCAGAACTTGCCCAGGCTCCTGTCTCTTTCTCTACCAGTATGAGACTGAGAGCTTTCCTAGCACTCTAGAAAAAGAACCACAGAAGCTAATCAAACTGGAAGAAAATGCATCCATCTTAAGACAGCAGCTTTCAGAAAATGTCATCCTTAAAAAAAACAATAAGAGAAAATGACTTTAAAAATTAAGTGTGATTACCATATTCCCAGAATTTAAATTATTACCCAGGGGAAACACTTCTGTCACATGTTTATCCCTTTGGGGAAAGGGATGAAATTCTGAAATGGGCCAGGAAGAGATGGGTGCAGCTGAGGGAAAATGTATAACCTGATCTTACTTATGATTGCATAAACCAAATCATGAAATCTTCAATCTAAATGACAATAGTGGATTAAAAGTATCTCACCATGAATGGCAATACATAAGAGACCTACTTATCCCCATTTACGGATATACTCAGAAGTGAAATCAGGGTTTCAATAAAGCATTCTTGGAATACTTACTGGTTGTGTATATGATGCTAAAATTCTTCTGGAACAGAAAAGCTCCCCGCTCAACAATCCTGTGAAGGTAATCCCCTTCAAGGAGACAAAGAACATTAACCATGTCCCTTGTCCTGGGAGAGACACAGCTACCAAGGTGAAGGACAAGTTTCCAGATATAATCTCAACACAGGTGTAGATGTGCACATGCCTGTGTACACTCACTCACTCTCTCACATGCAACTTAGTCACACACTGACTCACAAATGTAATGTCATACATAGGAGGTGTATTGTGTGGTGGATGTGAGGAACCTAGACATGAGAAGGTACTACCTCTGCATGTGGCCATGAGATAATGGTTTTCAGTGTGAACTTGTGAACACTGAGTTTGAAGGTTAGTTGTCCAGAGAGAGGTTATTGGAGAACATCAGATTGACAACTGTGAGGACTTTCCAATGAGCTGTGTTGTGAAGGGTCAGTGGTTGATGGGACAAGGGATATGTGATTTGTGCAAGGTAGGATACTTGTGAAACAATTTAGTGACTTTCAAATATTAAATATGTACTTCATTTAAGAGATATGAAGATTGAAGTTAATTTTTTTTTTGTTTTCTAGAAGATGAAGTGTTTTATATATTTTGGCAGTTTCTGCCTTTGGTGGCCTGGGGACCCTGAGAGGTGTCTGAGAGTGAAAAGTTCTACCCAGTCCAGTGAGAAGACTGGAAAAGGGCCTCTGGATCCAGAACCTGGAGAAGCAGCCCAAAATCAGGTAACCCCTGGGAGCCCAAGAGACCATGCTAAAGCAAGAGGCAGCTCCTGGTCAGAGCTCTCCCAGCTCAGAAGTTATTGGGACATGGGAACCATATTACCTTGAGCATTTTCTATTATGACCTTCAGGTTTCTTCTTTTGAAGAGAGTGGTGGCCAGAGAGTCACCAAGACAATGAACACTGGTTTTCCATCATAGTGTGGTTATGTTGGCAGCTCTGCACAAACAACTTGGTAAGGTTTCATAACCTTGGCATATCTGTGCCTCACAGATGTTTTCATGTTGATGTGTGGTGATGGCTTGTTAAGAAGCATTCATTAATGTTGTTTTGTGTTTTTGTGTGCCATCACAAGAATGTCAGAGCTTAAATTAGAATAATCAACAAACATCATATTTCTCGATAAACTTAGGAGAAGTGGAAGTGAAATCAGGGACATGTTAAGTCCAAGTTAATGAAGATAATTCCATAAACATAATGGCAGTGTACAAATGGATAAACATTTTCCTGAGGAAAGAGAAAGTGTCACTGATAGAGAGGTCAGGGCAAACAGGAATGAGCAGAATTGATAAAAACATTACAAAATTTTGTTGAATTGTGTGTCAAACTGGTTGGCTGACTGTGAGAAGCATAGCAGACCAAGTAAACATGGATAGAGAAACAATTAGGGAAATCTTAACTGAAAATCTTGAGAAAAGCATGTGCAAAAATGGTCCCAAAGTAGCTCACTCATGAACAAATACAAAGAGTCGAAGTTTACCAACAGATTTTGGAAAGGCAAGACGATGTTTTGGACCATGTTATCACTGGTGGTGAAACATAGATATATCAATACAAACCTGAAACAAAGTGTCAAAATGCACAATAAAAGTCATCCAAGTCTCCACAACCAAAAAAGTTATGTCAGTTAAAGTCAAGAGTCCAAATGATGTTGCCAACCTTTTTTGATATAAGAATGATTATTCATTATCAATTTGTCCTGACTCGACAGTCAACCAAGTTTACCACTTGGAAGTGCTGAAAAGATTGCATGAAAAAAACAAAAATGACCTGAACTTTTTGCCAACTACCCATGGCTCTTGAATCATGATAATGCACCAGCTCACACTGCACTGTCTGTCAGAAAGTTTTTAACCAATAAACAAATAACTGTATTGGAAAACCCTCCCTATTCACCTGATCTGGCCCCCAATTATTTTTTTTCTTTACCCAAAGATAAAGAAAATATTGAAAGGAAGTTATTTTGATTAATTCAGGACATCAAGTATAATATAACAGCTGTGATGGTCATTCTAGAATAACAGTTCTATAATTTCTTTGAAGGGTGGACTAGGTGCTGGCATCAGTACACAGCTTCCCAAGAGGAGTACTTTCAAGTTGACCAAAGTGATATTCAGCATTGAGGTATGTAGCAATTTTTCTAGGATGAGTTTGCAAACTTAATTGTCAGATCTCATATCGTCTTAGGCAGACAAAAATTGTTCATTATCTTTCTACATGACATTTTTTCACTGACTCTTCTTTAGAATCACTTATGGAGTTTTCAAAAATAATAATATATTCATTTTCTTCAGGGATGCACTCATTTATTTGGCCTCAGATCCATTGGTTGTGGTCATAGCTAATGTGGCAAAAGCACAAGCCAGTCCAGTGGGTCTCCTAGAAGCATTTCCCCTTGATGTTTAGGTTCAATATTGGTGTTCCATGTTGAAAGAACCACATTTTCATAACTGGTGATAAAGTGGGAACTTTTCCTTTGTGAGAACTTTCATTTTTCTTGGTGAAAGAAATTTGCATTACCATTTTAAAAAAAGCTTAAGTGGTGGCTGATAGTGTTAGAAATTTTATCCTACTGCAGCTTTATTTTGAGGGTTGCTTTAAGGAAAGAAAACTATGGCCCAATGTGAGATAACTTTGGTGCATAAATCAGGAATCAGCTAAATACAAGTTATGGAGTGTGGTCATGAAATTCACTATTTCTGCCACATTGATCAATTCAAAGATTTTGGGACAAAATTCAAGCTTTCTTCAGGCTGGTTGGGCAGAGCTGTTGCATGTAGACTTAGGCCAAGGAGCCACCAAAAATTTTAGACTAGATTTCTTTGATACTCTCATGACCTTGCCTAACCAGGGTCATGGCACTCAGTGAAATCTGGTAAGTGGGGCTAAAGATGACAGTGACATCACTACCAGGGCTTGAAGAGAGATGGAAGGAATAAAGGGAAATAAAATGTGTAGAAAGAGCTGTTTAAGAAAAGGTTGTGTGTACCTCAGGTCTGTGTCTCTATCCATGTGCCAAAAAGTAAAGATATTTGTGTTCAAGACTGCACTAGGAAAACTAGAACATCAATATTCAGCTTCTTTAGCAACAGATTTTATTGTTTTAATATCTGCAGATAATGACACATTTTAAAAGTTCAATTTCTTATAAAATTCTATATTTAATATTGCTTTGCTACACTTTATGCCATAACTTTTATAAATAAGTACTATCTCAGTTTTTTAATTTGCTTAACATGTGGTAAAAGATTCTTTTACAAGTTTACACATGTGCACACACACACATTTTCTGATATGAAATTGAGCTGATCTTTTCTTCACATTAATTTTAGCATTACTAGCTTTTCTGTGTAAAATTCTTAATGTTGACTAAAACATAATGGATGGATAAATGACTTTTCTTCTTGACACTGAGAATGTTTTGTACAGTCTGAATCCACATTAATACAACAAGTGATGCTCTGCAAATGAAGAATTTCTCATGATTTTGAGTAACTTTGCTGGGATAAATTATTTGTAAGAAGTATTTGGTATTACTCAAGAGGCTTTATTTTCTAATTTTTATTTTAGTATTCATTCTTTTAATAAGTTTTTTTTCTTCCCACCAAGTCTGGTACTTGGTTGAATGTTTACAGTGATTACAGAAATAAGTATGTTCATTTTACCAACAATTGTAAATAAACAATTACAGGTTGCCCTCTGCACAAGTCATCCAGTGTCTTTAAAGTTAGAGCTTTTGGTGAAATTATCTATATTTACAATGTAAGATCTGCTATGTGATCTAAGGTTACTCCAGTGACTAAAGGCTTTGACACACAGACAGCATATACATGGTTCCACTCATATGTAAAATACTTTACTGGACTAAGTATGATGGAAGACTCATCTACATTGTTTACATACAGCCTTTCCTTTATGTGCATCTTCTGTTCCGTTTAAGTGCTAATGATATGATTGATGTTTTTTCCACTTTCATTACATGTATAATGCCATGTCATCTCAGGTCAGAATGTTTACTGAAGACATTCATGATTGTCTCTTTAGTGTTGAGTTCCCTCATGTCTTCTAAGGCAAGAACAATGACTGAAGGCTTTCCCACATAGCTGATACATATATGGCTGCTCTCCAGTGTGGGTTCTTTCATGTCGTCTAAGATTAGCATATTGACTGAAGGTGTTCCCACACTGATAACATTCATATGGTTTCTCTCTAGTGTGTGTTCTGTTATGTCGTGTAAGTTCAGAACTCTGACTGAAAGCCTTCCCACATATAAGACATGTGTGTGGTTTCTCTCCTGTGTGGGTTCTCTTGTGCTGGCTAAGGCCAGAGCTCTGACTAAAGGCTTTCCCACATTGAGGACATTCATAATGTTTCTCTCCAGGATGGATTCTTTCATGTTTTTGAAGGTATGATCTTTGCTTGAAAACTTTCTCACATAGGTAACATGCATATAATTTCTCTTCTGTGTGAGTTTTCTCATGTTGTTTAAGGGAAGAACTGTTGCTAAAGACTTTCCCACACAAATGACATTCATAAGGTTTTTCTCCAGTGTGGATTCTATTGTGGTTTCTAAGATCAGAGCTTTGCAGAAAGCCATTTCCACATAGATGACATTTAAATGGTTTCTCTCCAGTGTGAGTCATTTTGTGTCGTCTAAGGCTAAAGCAATTACTGAAGGCTTTCCCACATAGATGACATTCACATTTTTGTCTAGAGTGCATTTGATTATGTCCACTAAGGAATGAATCTGTACCAGAAGATTTTTCACAGTGTTGGTTCATATTAGGTTTCTTTCCCATGTGAATTAACGAATGTTGAGTCAGTGCAGATTTATGAGTGAATTTGTTGCCCAAATCAGTATGTTCAATAGGATCCTCTGGAGAGTGAAATCTCTGTTTTTTGGAAAGAGATCAAACGTTGTTAATGATTTGTCCATATATATTGATAGACTAGCAGTCAGTCCTATAAAAGTATTTCCAATGTTAGTTGCATACACATGTGGAGCTATGCCCCTAAGGCACAAATATTTTCTGTTTTAGTATTCCAAAAAAACTTTCAGACTAATTTTGAAAACTTTACTATGTTTCCACAGTCAGGTAATGAGCAAATTTTATATTACCATTATTTAAAGATCTCAAGTAATTGTTTTGGCTCATGTGAATTATTTCACTGATTTAAAATGGTCCAAAATTTTTGTTTGCAAAGAAGTTAATCCCAATTTAATTATCTCATTGCCAGGTATTTAATTTGGATGACTAGAGTTCACTCTCATTAAACTTACCATTGGCTTGGTGAGAGACATGCCCTTCTGGCTGATCTGTTGCATTAATATAATTTCTTTTTTTTTAAGAAGACCCCTCTCACCTAGAGTGATTGGAAAAGTTTAAATTGTTAAAGTGGCATCAAGGGAATAAGAGTGTATAAATGTATAAAGAACCCCATGAGTATTTTTCAAAACCTGGCACTTAGATATGGAAAGCTTATCAAATAAAATATTTTGGGACACTTCAAAGGTCATTGCCAATTAGAAAAAATCAGGGTTCAAATACTGAAAATGTAAACTGGTCAGCATATGAAGGGATAATCTTTAAATGTGAGTATCAGAAGAATCACTTCTGATAGTGAAAGTTTAACTGCAACACATACACAAATATCTTCTTTCTTTAAAGAGAAAGAAAATGGCAGGAGGACATATAACTTGCTATTGACATATGCAAAGAATGGTAACATGAATTTTGCCCCAGTGTCCTCACTTACATTTTAGAATACATCATGTACTTCACAAAATCTTTACATTTCTAAGGATGTAATCAGTCACTAACCTAGTACCTCCTTATATCAAAGCAATGACACCTGCTTCTTACCTTGACTCTGGCCTTGGAGAAATTCACTCCACAGCTCTTTTCCTTGCTCCAATTGAAAAATTACATCTGATTTGCAGATTTGATACCCTGTTTGTGGAGGAGAGGTATGTGCATTTTGACTTTTGTGTTAATCAACATTTGCTATCACCAAGGCCTAAGCAAGGAATAAACACATGATTGAAGGTCAGCCAAGCTAACAATACCTTCAAAATAGAAAACATTGAATGCCCTTCACCACACCAGGAACAAATTCAGACCAATAGGGGGAAAAAAGCAGTGAGAAATGATAAATGCAAATACCCCGACCAAGTTAAAAGACAGAAGAAAGAATATTCATTTTTTGGAAGCTTTTCAGTACCCTGAGTTGCAGGTTACTTTTAAATAAAATCTAGTCAACATAAGCTCCACAAATATAATCAAAATTATCTTACTTTCACTACTCTGGTTTTAAGCCTCCAAGTAGTGACTAATGTAAGTATTTTAAAATATTTGATCAATTATTTATGGATTAATAATTGTTGATTACCCTTTGTGCTGTGAATGTTGGAGACTGAGTAGCAAGAAAGGTATAAAATTGTGGTCAAGATTACATTGTAGCTTGGTGATGAATATAAAATCGAAAGATACATTTTCCTTTTAAGCACTTAATGAGGGTTATGAAAGAATCTGAGCAATGACTGGAGTGGGAGACTGGAAGCTGTTCTCTATAACTGCTCAATGAGTGAATGAATAGATACATCATACATACATGTTTTAAGACTCACCTATGGAGACCAGATAATTGATACTTTCCAGGGTCACATCTCTCAACAGCTTTCTCTGGGATGTCTCCAGCAGGGCCCACTCTTCCTGGGTAAAGTCTACAGCTATATCCTTGAAGGTCACTGATTCCTAAAACATCATGGACATTGCAAGTTAAACAGAGAAATGCCTGACAATGTTTAGAGTAGGAGAGTTGTAATGACAGTATTGGGGGAAACAATGGGCTGTTGGGTGTATAGAGAGAGCAATCTGTGTTTTAGGTTACACTCAATTCACTCTCAGTGCTGAGCTGTCATCTGCCTTTGAGACATATTCATAGAAACATACACTCTAACTTCATAAAAATCTATGATAAAGAAATATTACATAAGTAATAAAACCTGGAAGCTTTTCAGTACCCTGATAACTAGGATTTCCAGACAGGTGATTAAAATCATGAACTTAAAAATTCATAATGGAAGTAACTCCATACATTTTTCATAAGACAATTAACTATGATGTGATAGTCTTAAAACATGACCATTGGTTTAAATTATTTCTCTAGGTGAAACTCTGGTTTCTCATCTAGGAACTGGTTTAAAATTTTGTTGTGAGAGTTGAAAGATTCAACTTATTAAAAGTGTTTTTAATCTAGCAAATCTACATTAAATACAACAGAAGACATTACTCTATAAATCATTAAAATGTCAGGGAACCTTAAAGGAATCTCCAGAATTCCTCAGAACTGAACAAGATCTACGCAGAACTTGATACCAGTAGGTGTTGTCTATTTTAATACTATAGGACTCAGCTGCTCATAACAAACTAAAGTCAGATGATTTAGCAGCACAAGCCAGGGCATCCTGATAGGGCTGGACTGAAAGATAATCTAAGCCTGATGTTTTCTGTGGGATGTGGCCTCTCATTATCAATTTTCCCTGGGACCTTGAATCAGTTATCACCATCTGTCTTGTAGCTTTATATTGTCTCAATGCTAAAGGATAAAAGAAGCCTCATTATTTGTTTTTCTGTATAGTTTTTCATATTTACAAAGGACCCTACATTTTCCTTGCTACACTTCCTTACCTTTATGTGTAACACAACTAAGAAAACATTTCCTACACTTTCCTTTCCTAAGAGGTAAAACGTGTTTAGGGGCAAGATAGATAGTAATTTTAGTTATAGTCTTTAGAAATTTTCAAAAGTGAAAATATATTCTAATTATAAAAGATTTAAAATTGGGGACAATGAAATGATTCTACTTTACTAAACCTCTCTCCTCCTCCTATCTACACTGAATAACCCTCACCCATGTCTTGTAACATTGGATTCATTGTGCTCATGTGCTGAATCAGCTGCCTCCCTGATGGACAATGGTGTCTTGCTCCTCATTCAACTCTATCACTTGCAATCATTGTCATCCTAAGCCCATTATATCCAAAAACATGGTTAATGTGTTAATTATGAGTCTATTAGGTCATGAGCTGAGTAAGTGAAAAAAACTTCACTTGTTTTTTCTGTATATGTGGAGGCTATCATAAATTTGTATAATTTTAAGAAGGAGATTAGTTATTGATGAGTTCCTAAATCATAACAATCCCAGAGTTCTGGGCAAAGTTAATTAGGTCTCAGATGCCTCAACACCACCTGATTGTCCTTTGAACACTCATGCCAACAGAGAAAACTTGTCTATATAATCATACTAGGTGTGCCATTTCAGTAGAAAGATATAATCCCTACTCACCAATGACTGCATTGTCAGTAACTCAGTTGCCAGGTGACTTATTCTGTATTTTCAGTCACAGACAGTCCAAGCACTAAGCAGGTAAATGTGAGGATAGAGAAAGAAGCCATGAGATTCTTGTTTTGTGAACAATTTCCTGGCCCCTTTGCATTGAAGCTCCAATGTTCACCTGAATATGCCTTCCCCCCAGCCCAACAAACTGAAACAGATGGTACACTACAAAAATAACATAGAAGTCTCACCTCTCCCAGGGTCAAATGTCAAAAGGATGTAGCTGTGGTTGCTAATAAAGAAGGTCAAAATACAGATATTTTACAAATGGGAATTTCGTAAGTATAAAGTTGTATGTTAATGAGCCTGTGGCTTCTAGTTATTCAATTGCTTTTCTTATTTCCAGTTTAGCAATCCCTGACTCATGCAACATGTAGAATTTGGCTTCCACCTGTGAATAAATACTATGGAATATCTCAGATTTTATTATTTTTGCTTTATGCACTAGCAGTGGTTCTCCATTATCTACGGAGCCTCTGGATCCTCACCCACTTCCTACTCTCAAATCCTACTGGACTTGGAAATCAAGCAAGTAAGAATTTATTTCATTAGGGGAGTTAATCAACTCAACGAGTCATTCCATTTGGAGGCATCAATGGCATCCATCATGTCAGTCTAGTCCTTAAGATCCCTGGCATCAGAAAGTAGCAAGAGTAGTATGAATCACAATGTTACTGTCATGTGCTGCCTTAAACTTCTAGACCAAAGATTCCCAGAGAACATAGAATGTCTGGGGTTTAGGAGGAAATCTAGAGTTTCAATCTGATAATTTAGTCAAATAGTAACTGAAACCCTCCATGTCCTCTTTTATATTTATCCTTATTAGCTACAACATCCCTTTTTTTATATATATACACACATGTTATAGTTATATGTGTCCATGCAAATAGTGTTTATACATATGCGTCTGTGAGACACAAGACATTTGTAAACTATCATTTCTCCCCAAACATATCAATAATAATGAAATGTATTTTATGGATAAATAATGAAAATGTATCATAAACAAACATAATTAGCTCACCCATTTATACCTGAGGTTCAAGGGAGAAAAATAAAATTTTTATTAAATGTGACTGTGTATTTGTTACAGATTTACATATATTTGCTTTTTTAATTTTCACAGTAACCGTGGTAATTATAGTTTATTTACCAAGTTAATAAATGACTTAAACAGAGGTTCCATAAACTTTAATAATAAGACAAAGTTACACAAGAAAATGGTAGTTTACATTTAATTTTGGTCAGTTGGTGTCTTTGGCTCGAATTCCTGTAGGCTAACACAACACAGCCAGGTATTATCTGAAACAGTACCTCTAATATAAATAGTCAGAAGCAGCACCCTATGATTACAATGTTTTTTTCTTCTTGCATTTTCACAGTATTACTCATACCCAGATTTACTACCACATGAGAACCTTCAGTGTACTGAGCCCACTTCCCAAACATCATAATCTTTCTTCATTTTATTGTTCAGTGTAATCTACACTTCTTCATTTTAACACACATTTACCGAGACCAACATGTTGTCTTATCCTTTGGACTATTTGTCATATTTGCTCATGAAGAACCCAATAGCATCTGAATACAGAATTGAAATGTTGATCTCAGTCTCAACACATAATCACTACTCCAATTGGCTTTCAGTGATAGCTGGAAATCATACTATATTTTGCTTAAAAAAAAAAAAAGTTCCTTCAGTACTAGTGACTGTGTGTCTTAAACTTAACAGAAATTTACTTTCTCAGCATTCTGGACGCTAAAAGCCTGAACTCATATATGCGTATACAAGTATGCAGGGTTGGTTTCTTCTGAGGCCTCTTCCCTTGCCTTGTAGATGGCTGACTTACTCTTCCTGTATCATCACATGGCCTTCCCTCTATGTACAACTGTGCCCTAATTCCCTCTTCTTGTAAGAGCACCAGCTCTATTGGATCAAGGACCTCCCTAATTACATCTTTTTAAAATTAATCATCCCTTTAGTGATCTTATGTCCAAATTGAGTTACATGCCAATGCACTGGGGGTAAGAACTACAACATATGAATTTGGAAGACACACACTTCAGTCCATACCACAGATGGATTACATAATATGACAAAGTAATTTTATCATTAAATATCTACAGATATTCCTTCAAATATCACCCCTTTTCTTTTATTCAATTCAAAAATCATGATACCCCTGCCCAACTCTAATGTCTACAATTAAATTACTATTTATCTATTTTTATTGGGAACTATGTTGATTTAAATTAAATCTCTATTAAGAGAAATCTCTCTATATATTCACAATCAGTCCTCATATTACGTCTTTTCTATTTTGAAACAGAAATCTCTGAAGATATTTTCCCTCAAGCTCCTGCTCACCTTCATGATCAAACTAAAGTGTCAGGAATCAATTTCATTCAGATATAAAAGAGATTAATGCAAGATCTGCTTAACAGCATGGGTGTATCCAGTACCCAGGACAATTCACAATGCCCAAGGACACACAATCTACCAGTACGGTTTTAGTGATTGAATTATCTGGATCACAGGGGAGTATCCAAGAAGGGAAGGAAGAGCTAGGGAAGCTAATCAGGAAATGAGATTATATTTGGTTTTAATTTCAACGCAAACTAAATTAAAATGGAACTTTATTTTTACCCTTAGAAGTTTTCTTCTGTACAAAGATAGAAATGTGCAAATCCCTATTTGATATCTAGGAAGCCCATCACACATGCAACAGGTTGGACCTATGAGTAGAAAGCAGGATTGTACCCAGGCATCCCTGTACTATGTCTATTCCCATTCAGTAGGCATGGAAGGAGGTCTGGTGAGTGGGTGAGATCTGGTCCATAAAAGCAGCCCCTCAGGAACTGATTCTTTTTTAAGTATGGAAAATTGGAGAAGAGTCTCATAAAGTCTCCATAATCTATATATATCCATATAGTCATTATTTTGCAAAAGGGATATTTCCTGCTATAGCACAACATAAACATATATTTATCTCCAAATAAAACCATGAATCTGTGTTGCTTATGTAGAACTAACCTGAATGATAATGATGTGGCATAAAAATTATTGCAACTAATAATAAGGCTAAAATATAATAGGTAGGAGTAAAAAAATAATTAGAGATTGATATTCAAGGAAACCTTTGCCATTGGTCAGAAGACCATAACTTAAATTTTCCAACAATTTTAAGAATAACTTGATTACAAATTACTGAAAACCTAATTAAAAAGACTTCAATTTAGAGTAATGAGAATAAAAGTGAGATTTTAAGAAAAAAATGAGAACAAGAGATTTTAAAATAAGAGAAAAAGAACAGATGACTTGGCCAAGCTCCAAAACTTCCCAGAATAAAATGAAATGGTTTAAGGAAAGAGAGCATATTGAAAAATAAAGAAGAAAAAAGACACTGCTCAAATGTCACTCACATCTGTGAATGACAGGCTTTACATGAGCAAAAAAAAAAAAAGTAATTATGAAAGGATTAGAGAGAAATTAAAGTTATGTATGAAGGATCCAAAACCCATAATACCCATGTTTTCCTTCTATACATAATGAAGAAAATGATATGAAATAAGTAATTGTATTAGTTAGTTCAATAATAAAATAACATGAGAGCATTTTAAATTTAGCAAAAATCTATTAAACGCTCATAAGAATGTATATAAAACAATAAAAATTAACAAAAGCTTTTTACCCCAGTTGTCTATAATTCAAAGATGAAGAATCATTTGAAGATCATTAAACAAGTGGAAGCAAAATATGAGGTGATATTTACCAAACAAAATGAGGTACTAAAGAACGCCTATAAAGCCATCAAGAAAATCAGCTACGACCCTTTATTTTATATTCCAGTAAACCTTTTCTCAAATATCACAAGAGATAGACTTAGAAAATACATGTGGAAGTATAAGATATATACAATGTAACAAGAATTTGAATGGTCACGTGGAGACCATGCCAGAGACATAAAAGAATACATATTAGAAGGAAGTCAAAGCAAACCTATTTCATGGTGGACTCCAATGTAGAATAATTTAAAACTATCTCAGAAAATGGAATTAAATTTGTTTTAAAATCCTAGCTACAGTAGTAATCTTTAGAAGAAAAAACCAAACCTATTTAATGGTTCTAAACTACTCATTAATTCATGCAAATATATAGTGACTGGCTTCTCCCTAAAGCAGGAAAAGGGACATAAAAAGTTGTTGACTTCAGGATAGGTGATGACACATCATAGGCCCTACCTCCTCTGGATCTGTTAAAAGAACCAAGTGGAATTAAGCCTGGTGCTTTCCCCATATTATCTTCATATTTCAAGGACATTTTTAACCTCTAAGCATCAAGCCTTTATTTTCCAGCCATTTGAACGAGCTGCTTAGTTCTGCTATGCAGCATTAGGGACCTTGGTCCCGCCACACCAAAATCATGTTCTCTCACAAATCTGTCCATAAAAGTAACTGATATCTACATTTATTCACTTGTCTTTTTCTTTCCTTTCCTTTCAGTCTGCAAAAGTGATGTTATGAAGTGAGCTCCCTCAAATTTCCTCACTAGTGATGACTAGACACTATTCGAGGTGCTAAAGATAGAGCAGCTGACAAAACTGAAATAATTTTGCTTTCTTGCCTCATCATTTAGCAAGAAACAGATAGGAAAGCAAAGTCAAATCATAAAGTACAAGAAAAGAGCTTTGAATATGAAGTATGAAATCAAAACCAATGGACAATTAATACCGAAAATTGAAAAATATATCATCTCAGACAGAATTACAAAGTTCAGCACTTTGTGACTTTGGAGATATATATATATCTATCCAAAGCAATTCAGGAATGGTAAAACTA
Source organism: Lyroderma lyra (assembly GCA_004026885.1). Taxonomy (NCBI): domain Eukaryota; kingdom Metazoa; phylum Chordata; class Mammalia; order Chiroptera; family Megadermatidae; genus Lyroderma; species Lyroderma lyra. The sequence goes on from PVJL010006082.1 coordinate 49,813, forward strand.
GAATTAAGTTTACAATTCTTCTAGAATTTTATGTATGAAAGCACCATACCTGAAATAGAAGATCGATTTGTAAAGTGCATAAGGGACCCTACATATGAATGGTCTGTGCACCAGGATGGAGGAAAAATTTATTAAAAATAAAAAGGCGACAGGTTTATAAACAATGAATAAAACCAGAAAATAATGACCACCATAGAAAACACAATCTGTCAACTAAAAATTAATGGGTAAAAAGATTATTTTTAATAATGGCACATATTTTCAAGTACATTTTTAAAAATAGCATTTAAATACAGTTAACTTATGTACTAGTATAAGTACAAATGGAACAAGGCTAAAACAATATTCATAGTAATATCATTTGCCTTAAATATATATTTGTAAATGATTAAAATAAATATAACCACCTATCTCAAAATATTTAAGAAATAAAAGGAAGAAAATCACTTGGTGAAACACATGAAGGCAAATTAATTCAGAGAAAAAGAAAATGATGTACTTACAATCACAAATAAATAATTAAAACATAAGCTGGCTATCCAAGTGCCAATAAAATTTTGCATGATGAAGAAAATGCTCTCAGTCTGCATTGTATGACAGTCACTGCCAGATACATGTGATTACAGAACACTGGGAATTTGACTAGCACTACTGAGGATCTGAGGTTTAACTATGTAATTTCATTAATTGAAATTTTATAGTTACATGTCTTGCAGTTACTGTATTGGAAAGCACAGATCTAAGGTCTTAGGTTAAGCAGTTAAAATTGTAAATAGAATGAAGACAAACCTGGAAAAAACCCACAAATTCTCAAACATTAGAAATGAGAGTGAAATAAGTGTTGACACAAAATTTAAAGATTATAACTGCTTTGATATGAAGAATGTCTGAAAGAGATGGAACATATAATTTTAAGCAAATGAGAGCAGTTCATTTCTCACTGGAACTCACCAGAAACCCAAACTGCAGGAGATGCCGTAACCAAATGGATTCTGAGGCCAGTCCCACAGGAAGCAGCCAATTCTTGCAAAGTTTCAAACATGGCTGTTTCTTCTTCTAGGGGCAAAAGCAACTGTCATGGGTTTGACTTCCTTTTATCCCAGAAGACAGTTAGTAAATCTAATCAGGGCTACATTCCAAGGACACACTCTGATTGTATAGATGCTAATTAACCTAAACAGGACTTGGCTCTGTGGGACACACCCTGTTCAATTTGATTGGATTACCAGACTAACACAAAGTCACATCCCTCATGCAAAGTTGGAGAACAAAGAAGTTAGGACATTGTCACAAGATATTAGAAAGATCCATTCATTCCTTTATTCCATTTGTTCCCAAGTAGTGGTATGCATACCTCCAAGAATATGTTTTGAGACATTCATGAGTACACAAAAATAACCAGTAATGGCAAAAAATAATCAACAATAGCAAAAATGAAAACAAGCAAAGTAAAAAAAATGCAAAACGTTAGCTATGGAACAATAAACATTAAGAATTAATCACCATTAATAGAAACACTTCAAAATTAGATCACATTATCAAATTATGATTGGTGAGGGCATGGCTATGAACCCTTCCCCCAAATCGCTCTTCTACCAGTCATTACCCATAGTTTCAGAACAATTCCTTTGTGAAATTTCTAGAACTTCACCAAACATGTAAATACTTCCATAGCCAGACTGTTTGGTCAGTTAGTTATTGACTCAGTAAAAGTGAGTACATTGTCTTTAGTCGTGATTCAAGTAGCTTTTTTATTTAATATTTAACATAGTTTCAGTTATTATTGTCAGTGATTTTTAAAGTGGTTGAAAATAAGAATGGTTAAAGCATGAAAACTTGATGTGGATTATAACCCATTGCCAACACGTGTCTGCAGCTATCAATATACCCACACCGGAAGATAGTAAAAAGGTGTGTACCTCAGATACTATACAGAAGAAAAGAAAATACTCTCAAGAGTATATTAAATATGGATTTTTATTTGTAGGGAATGATGACTGTCCTAAGCCTTTGTATGCTATGTGTGGGGAAATATTATCCAATGGTTGGATGAAACCCTCGCTACTCATGTGACATTTAGAAACTAAACACCCTATGTATAAAAACAAAGAAATACATTATTTTTGGTACTTAGAAATGTGGCCAACTATTACTTCATACATAATGTCAAGAAAGAAAGACAATGAGAATGCAGTTGCGGCTTCATACTGTATTGCTTATCACATAACTAAATGTAATAAAAACCACATCATAGCTGAAGATTTCATTTCTCCTTGTATTAATGATACCGTTTTTTTGTATTCTGGGGGAAGAAGGTGTCCACAAAGTCAATAATGTCTCTTTTTTGAACAATACAATGTCTCGACAAATTTAGGAAATGACTGACAAGGTTGAAGCTGTAGTAGTAAATAGAATTTTAAAAAGTAAATTCTTTACCATCCAGGTTGATATAAGTGTAGATGTTGCTTATTTATCTATTTTGCTCATCATCATGAGGTACTTGGTAGGAAATGAAATCGAGGAATACTTGTTGCTTCAATATCCATTGACAGAGCATACCAATGGAGAAGATATTTTTAATGCAATCAATGGTTATTTCATCAAAAAGGATATTAGTTGGTCAAATTGTTGTGGTGCATGCACTGGCGAAACCATGCCAATGTCAGGTTGTTTTATAGGCCTAAAGGCTGAATTGAAGAAGCAGCTCCCCATGTACAATGGAGTCACTGCTGCATTCATAAATAACGCCTTGCATACAAATCTCTTCCTAGTGAAATGAAAGATGTTTTTGATCAGGCTATAAAACTTGTAAATTTTATTAAGTCACAACCATGAAACTCCAGATTGTTTAAAGCACTATGTGAAGTAATGAATAGCATTCACAGCACACTCCTTTTGCACATGGAGGTAAGGCGGCTATCTCTTGGCAAAGTACTTAACACAGATGTTTGAAACTTAGACATGAAGTCCAGGGATTTTTAGAAGACCATCACTTCCCTTTGGCTCCAAAATTTCAGAATGGTGATTGGCTTCAAAGTCTTGCATATTTGTCAGGTATTTTTCTAGAAATAAACTGAACTTGAAACTTCAAAACAGCTCAATCACTATATTCAAAGTAACAAGAAAAATTGAGTCAATGATTCAAAAACTGGACTTTTTGAAAGCATATTGAAAGAGGTCAGCCTGAAGTTTTTGACACTTTGTACAACTTCTTAATCTGAGAATGACTTGCACCTACCTCAAAACATGAAAGAATATTGTAAGTCACTTGGAATGTCTTGAAGTATTTCTTTAAGTACTTACCTCAACATGAAAAAGAAAACAGCTGGCTTGCAGAGCCCTTTAGTAAAGAATTCTTCAAAGAAGATAACTTATCAATCAATGAAAAAGAGCAGTGAATCAAACTTTCAACCAATTCTTCTTTATTCTGAGTTTAAAAGAAAATATCTTATTATCTTCTAGGTAAATGTCAGTGAGGAATACCAATAGTTCAGTGAGAAGGCACTGAAATACCTCTTGCCATTTACTAAGACTAAACTAGTTGAGAAAGCTTTTTCTTCTTACACCTTCATAAAAATAAGCACAATACCAAGCTAATGCAAATGTGGATTTAAGACTGTATATTGCATCTTTTGAGCCTGATTTCAAGAAACTTAAGTACATCAAAGCAAGCTGAATGATCTCACTAACTAGGTTTTAATTGGCTACTGATCCACATAACAATTATTACAGACTTTTCAAATAACACAAATAAATGTTATTATTAATAATAAATTAAAACTTTGTTAAATACTTCAACATCATTTATCTTGACTCTTGTCAGAGCATTTCCTACATTAGACACTGGAGGGAGCATGTGACATAGGTGATATTCTTGAGTCACACCTCCAGTGGTTCAATATGGCCTCCCGCTCGTTAAGATCACCTAGAGAACTTTGGGGAGCCCAATTCTTAAGCCTCCAAGAACACACAGTACATGTGAGTCTCTTGAAGTGGGATTCAGGAATACACGTCTCGGACAACTGACCATCTGAATCCAATGTTGACCAAAGGGAGACTAAGCCCATAAACAAAGCTCTCCTTTTTTACATACATAAGATTCACATGAGCATACTGTCAATATACACTTACATTGACTCAGTCCAGCAGCATATGCCTCAGGTTCTGTATATCTAATGGGTCAGTGATTCTACCAAAATCCCATTTACTCATTGTTAAATAAGGTTTAAGAAAAAACAAAACAAAACTTTGTTTTGAAAATAATTGAAAACACTAACAAATGTAAACCATGCACGCAACAGGTCATGTTTGGCAGATTCTTATTAATATCAAAAGAAAATGGTAATACAACTCTGATATAGCATTTCATAACCAAAATGCACAAAGCCTTAGGAAGACTGCCTGTCCTGATTTTCACTGAAGTATGTCCACTGACTCAGGACAGGTACTGCTTAACATATGCAAATTACATAAGTGGGCCGTCAGCCAGGGGCCTTATAGTCAGACAATTGCACACCAAATACACAGCCATTACATCACTTCTATTTGCATTAGAAGTTAATAGTGAATTTTGCAAATTGACTTAGTTTTCTATACAACAATCCACAAACTAAAGAAGAAAAACAAAAACAAAGCTATATACCTGTATACTTTATATACATAAGTCCAAATTTCAGTTATTAAAAACAAGACCATTTGAAAGATAAATTCTACTTACATCACTAAAAAGTGCAGTGTAGTTTCGTGGGTTTCCCTAATCAGAATTTGGCATTTCCCCATTGGTACACCCAGCACAGCCGTGTAATCCCTGGTTCACCAGGAACAGCCTGCTCCCAATGCCTTCCCTTCCCCAATTTAACGGTCACCTCCAGAAGACCTCAGGCTGGAGGACCAGTGTTCATTGTTCTGTGGTAACCGCTCTCGTCAGAGGAACAGGCTTGAAGGTCATAATGGGGATACTCAAGGGCACATGAGTCCCCTGTCCCTCTGACTTCTTTGAGAGAGGATGACTGTGCCCAGGAGGGCTTGACTTTTCAGCAGGAGGGAATGAGGGAACTGTCATGAAGCTGGAGCTCCACCAGCCTCTGTCTAATCTCCTGAAGACCATTCTGAGGGGCTGGCCTGGAACCTGGTCGATTGGTGGGGGCTGGGGCCCAAGGAAGGCTCAGACAGTCCTCAGGTTGGGTACTTTGCATGGTAGCTGGAAATCAATGCTGTGCTCCTTGGGAGGTGTCATCCCGGTCTCCTCAGGTGACACTGCCTGTCTAGGACCCACTGGACTTGCTCAAGATTGCAGAGTCTGGAAAACCCCCAGATCTGGTCTCTGTATGTTTTTCTGGTGTGTCTGGAAGGGGCTGAGTCTAGGTTTCCTTTGGGGGCTCAGGCACGTCTGCATGGAGCTCTGGGCAGCTCTCTTGCTTGGTACCTTGATGATGTTTGGGGTCCTACCCCAATTATGTGAAGCCCCATCTTGAATGGTATGTGAGTTCATGTCAAGATACTTGACTTGTGCCTGAGGGAGGAGGGCCTGGCCCAGGACCTCTGTCTTGGAGGCCGCCTGGAGATCACCAAGAGAGACGAAATGGGTCCTGCCGCCTCTCTGCTGGACCGCGTGGCTCATATCCTGGACAAAGTATTTGCAGGCCACGTGACGTGTGTCAGCGATCAGCACTCCACGTCCACTATTCAGTCCAGGAGCTGGCAAGATACTCCACTCAGGTCTTTTGGTGGGAGACGCTGTGGAGATGATGTCAGGTTTCCCAATCGGTGGTGACCTACTTGTGAGATCGGGGTCGAGGGTGAATTTCCTTTTTGTCATGTGGACCGGCATCAGCCTGTTGGGATTCTGTAGGGAGACAGACCAAAGAGATTGCACATTCGAATTTGGTATCATCATGTTCAAATTACAGTTAAGCAAAGAAAATAATGAAAGGTTTTAAATCAAGATTCAAAGAGTAAAAGATACACTAGCTATCAATTTCAAGAGGATGAAGTCAGCACAAAGGAAGTTACAAATTCCCCTTTTTTGATGTCATATGAAATATTTAAAAAATTAAATATTTCTACAAATGTCTTTTTTTAATGAAGTGGATTCCAGACTTTCCCTACAATCCCCTGAAGAACTGAAGCAAATCATACTCATTGGAAGTCTGTTTGACGAATGAGTTTGGATGGGCAATTGGGGAACAGCTATCTGTATTTCAAGATGCCTATTTTTCCCTAAAGGATTCTACTTTCAGATGCATCAAATAAGATCCCTTCTGCACCCTCCAACACATGCACACATCAAAGATTCAAAAACAAAAATTACCTTCAACAGCCACACTTCCAGAAACCACATGGGCCAGAATATAATTTTTACTGTTCCGTCACACAGAAAATTACTGAGGCAAGTCCCGGCCATCCCCAAGAGAAAAAGAGACTTGATATATGGGACACTCACCCTTACATAGTCACAAGATTCTGTTGGTTCCCTCCAGTTGTGCTGCCGCCTCTCCTGGGGTCTCCTGGGGACTCGCTAGAGTAGAGCCTGTCTCTGTTGTGTGTCTGGCCTGCGGAAAGACAACATGTAAAGTGGAAGTCACTCCAATTCCTATTCTGAATATAGATAAACCTTCCAGTGCCTGAGCTTCTTCCCTGTTTTGCTGTGATAGCTAGAGGCACAAAGGCCCTGTGCCTTTGCCCAGCTGGACTGTACCCATCTCAGATTCTTGCCCCATTCCAGGGAGCCCTCTAGGTTTTTCTAAAGGGCTTCTCATTCCACTCCTTTGCATTTCTGCCTGTTATGTGCAGAGTTTCAACATGTGTTCCCTGACACACCTCCCCCACCTCAGTGATTCCACAGGAGAGTGATGTTCTGAATGTGAGCCCTGGAGGACATGGGGCTCCTTTCTCTCTCACTCCATGGCCCTGTCCTTGCTGGGAGATAACTATACACAGTGTTATGGTGAAGAAACATAAGTTCTATAAATTTCAGTGGAAAGATTGAATCCAAACTCCCACAATGCTCACCTTGGTCTTCCCTTCCCCTCTTTTTCAATCCTGTTAAAGGGCCCTGGGTTCCACAGGTCCCAGGGACTCTGTGGTTTCAGGTTCTCCTTCATCTTGTTGGAGGCCAGGGGCTGGGGGTCTAGGGCCCCTTGACAATGCTTCATGGGGCACCTGACACTGCTCGCCTTGTGCCCAAATGCTCCGCAGTCCTTGCACTTCACCTGTAGAGAAGGAAAAAGGGGGAGGACAGTGAGTCAGCACAAATAGGAAGAGGACAGACCTATGGATGTCCAATATGGGCTATGAACAGGGGTCATTAGACAGGGGCTTCTCTAGGTGCCAGGACATTCATGTTTGCTGGGGCTCTCCAAAGGCCATGTTAGGTAGGCCGGAAAGCCATAGAATGGTTTGATGGTGGAAAGGTGAATACAGAGACACAAATGGAAGGATCGGGACCCAAACATCTCTAAATAGGACATGAACTAGCAAGGAAAATTGTTCTTCCACATCTGATGGCATCAATCTGCCTGGTGAAAGAATCCCAAAACAGATGATCCTCACATGGGAAGGCACAACTGAGTCATGGACACAGAGCTGGGCCTGTCCAAACCCCGTCTTGGCAGTCCATGCCCACTCCTGGTTGGTGACAGAGCTAAGCCTCTACTCACCCTGGGATCCTCCGTGTCTGCTGGGGTAGCCCTGTGTGGCACTGGGGCCCTCTGTTGCTTCTTTTCTTTCTGGGTTTTTAAGGGTCTGCAGGACCTGCACTGTGGGTAACAACCTGCCATCTGCCACATCTCCTTGGAGCTTCAAGTCCATCTTCCTCAGCTATGGATCTGGGAAGTTCCTGAGGAAAAAAAAGACAAAGATAATGTTCAGATTCACACAGACACAAAATCCCTGCTCCAATGCATTTTCTTTCCTTCCAGTGTTTGTGAATTTACCTCGAGGGAAAAACACCTATCTCACTCTGGGATTCCACATTCCCAGACCTTTGACCATCCTCTCCTGATAACCAAACCCCAGAGCTGGACTCCAAGACACCTAATACATACCTAGTGAATTTGGATGTGCATCCATTAATAACTGATTTAACAGACTTTGTGGAGGTCTATCCCAACACATCAACAAATTGTACTAGGAAAGAGAAAGATATTATTTCCTCACACTTACACCATTAACAATGCTACACTGACTACTGGGGCACACATATTTGAAGAGCAAAAATAAAGTATGCTCCCTCTGGCAGTTTTGAGTTTCGCATTTGACAGAAGAGGAGCCAATTTCGAAATACAAGTTCACCTATAAAACAGTTTCTCCTCTACTAGACAGAAGCTTCACTGCTGCATGTCTGCACTGGATTTTTCACATTTTTATTGTCACTGTTCGATTTTTAGCTGGTTTGTAATTAATGTGAAATTAATATGCCTGAACTAATTCTGAATGAATCCATCACTTTGGCTTGGAAGGCCCATAGCCAAACCCCCCAAGTTGCCCGAACTGCTGACCCACCGGCCCACACCAGTCACAGTACTGGGGATCATTTCCTTTGGAATTTCTTTACAAGAGAGGGATGGAGCTTGTAACACTGTTGGTCCTCACTACTCAGGTGTACTAAGAAAGTGAAAGGATCCTTACCCCATTGCCTAAGGCCCCATCACTATGGAGTCTTCCTAATGTCTCCTTTCCCTGAGGTTGAACAGAGTTCAAAGAGAACTCACCTGAAACTCAGCTGTGCTCCTCCTGTTTGTCCCCAGATTGTCAGGAAGGTTGGTGTTGGTAAATCTCCAATGGACACGATTTGGTTTCCAAGGTGCTCGAGGAAGGGTCATGGGGGACTTTTATGCCATTTCAAGGTCGAGTGCCCTTTATAAGGTGGCTATCCGAGAAGCATAATTCCTATGGATGGTAGCAGGTTTTGAAGGAATGCACTCCCCTCGGTGGTTTAGCAGCTTTAGCTCTTTTCATGTTAAAGGGACATATGTACATACTTTATAAATATATATCTTACGTAAGAAAATAAACATTTGTGTGTAGTCCATTTCCTTCTGCACTTTTCGGTTTTTTGAAGTGGTAAAATCTATATGCAATGAAATGAAATGTCTTTTCCTAATACATTGATGCAATAGCCCTTTGGCATCCAGCACATTCATGTCATTGTGCAACCATCGCCATTGTCTACCTCTCAGGCTTTTCCTGTTTCACTACTGCGCCTCCGTTTCCTACTATGAAACACCACCGCTTCTTCCACCCCCACTAGGGACCCTGTCCTCCACCATTCTCTTTTCGGCCTCTCGGAAGTGGCCGGCTCTAGCGCCGTCATAGGAATATGGTCCCACAACATGGGTACTTTAGAGACTGGCTTATTTTGCACTTTGTCTTGTGACTCAAGTCATTGCGGCAAGTCTCCACATGGACCCATGGAGCTCTATGTCATTCAATGTCATCATCCTTTCATATAGATTGATATAGATGAACTGGGACTTCCTAGTTTAGCTTTGTCTCTTTTTTCCTAATATTTGCATTCTTTCTGCCATTTCTCTTCCACTAGCTGTCTGACAGTGGATAGTTCAAGGCACGTGCCTTTATTTTTATTTTATTTTATTTTATTTTTTACAGAGAAAAATAGGAACGGAAATGTGGAACAACTCATTCTGGCATTTTCTACTTCAGCCCAGTCTTCCAAAATAATTCAACAAATAACCCACGTTCCCACCGCCACTCAACACAGGTGTTGGCACAAGTGAGAAGACTCCATTTTTCACCACCATTGGCTCTCTGCGTTGTTTGCATTGTTTGCGCTGTTTACGATTTGCATATATTTGACACCCCAGTGCCATTTTCATTTGCATTTCACTTATTATTGAATAATCTACTTCTGTGGAGAGCCTCGTCAAAGCCCTGTAGCCCTGACCCCGCCCTGGCCGTTCTGGTCCTTCCTTGCTGGCTAGCCTTGACACCACCCAGATTCCCCACAGCTGCCTCTAGTGTCAACCTGGTCTCCTGGGATCCCAGGGCTTGCCCGCTCCTGGGCCGCTTCTCTGGCTACTGGCTCCCATGGCCCCCGTTCAGCCTTCTGTCTAGACTGGGCGGCACTCTCCACTCTCAGGCACCTACTTTCCAAGGCAGAGTTAACCGAGTCCTGTTTGAATAAAAACTTGCTTTTACTGTGCTAGTTACACACATTTTGGTCCGGTCATGTATTATTTTGGTTTTGTTCTTTTCATTATTAATCGTTCTGTTTTCTTTCCATCTTTTTAGATAAGATCTGTTGGGTTTTTTGTTTGTTTGTTTGTTTGTAATTACCTGGCTGGGAATCGAACCCAGGCCGCGACGTTGAGGGGGCCGAAGCCTAGCCACTACACCACCAGGGAACCCCTGTTGGGATTTTAAATGGTATTAAAAGTGTTTTTCTGTGAATTTATCTTCCAACTCTTGCTATGTTTTACTACCAACCATTGATAATCATATCATGTCAGTTAATGGTATTTTTAGATGTTTTACATAAAATTCTGTAAGTCTCTCCTAGATTAAATATGATGAACTATTTATTTGGGGTGGGGTATTCTCAATAATCACTTTTTAAATTATAAATATAGGAGACTTTCAGTTAACCAGAACCCATGCCAGATAAATGAACTATTTCTTTTATTTTTTTGCTGGTTGCTTGAGTTCTGGTTAATGGATGGTCTATATTATATTTTCTATTTAAATTGAGTTGCTATTCAGTATAATATTAGTTACATTGGTTTCAGGTTCACAATATAGTGATCCCACAGATTTCTACCTGACAAGTTGATCACCCCACTCATTCTAGTAATCACCTGTCATTGTACAAGTATTACACTGTTCTTGACTCTATTCACCTTGACCTTTCCACCCTTACCTCAACCCTCAAAATTTTATTTTTTTAATATTGTAATTATATAGAATTGTAAAATGTTTTGCTAGATTCATCATGGACCCAGTTTAGTTTTCTTTAAGCAGCTTTGAAATCAAAGAGTTTCTTCATTTTATCATTTTGATAGAATTTTCTATGTAAATCATCATGTCTCCAGCCAAAACCTCAGGGTGTATTTCCTTTAGCACTTGGTGCAGTCATTTCTCCGGCCTCACGGCCCTGGCATTGTGAGCAGCACTAGTGAGAAAGAGGCAAGTGTGGGGGCTCCTCAGCTGTTTATCGTTTTGTAAATCTGAAGTTTGTCTTAAAGCACCATGTCTGGTATTGAAATGTAGAGTGATGTGGGGTCTGTATTTCTAGTCTTTTCTTAGGAATTATGGCTAACTTCATCAACTTATAAAATGTGAACTCTTAATTTCAATGTATTAAATTCCTAGTAGTATGAATTACAGTAATAGACTTTCTTGTTTTATGGTTAAAATTGGCCAATACAATAAATATGTCTTACTATATTTCCCAGGACACATAAACACAAAGGTGTGTGAGGTGTTGTGACATGATGGCTGTGTTAATGGCCTGGATTATGCTTATTTACAGCCAATCACCATATTGTATACCTTAAGTGTATACAATTTTATTAGTCCATTGTCATCTCAGTGTACCTGGAAAATAGTTTCTCTAATTTGGAACTATATAAAATGAAAAAAAGGGGGATCAATAAAGCATTCTGGCAATACCTATTAACTTTTGTTTTCATTGCTATTGAAGGTTTCATGATTTGCTTAAAACATTCATAAATAAGATTGGGTTATTTATTTTCTTTTAGCGATACCGACTCTTGTACACCTATTTCAGAGTTCCATCCCTTCTTCCCCACAGGTGCAAGCACATGACAGAAGTGCTCCCTCTGGTACGTGTTTGAAATACTGGGAGTAGAATAATGTATACTTAATTTTGAAACTGACATTGTTCAATGATGTTTTTAAGGTTGGCGTTTTCTAAAGAAAGCTATTTGATTAATAAAATGGATTTCTTTTTAAGTTGGATTAGACTGTATGATTTTTTTTCTGGAACATTCAGAGAGTCCTCAGTTTCAAGTAATGGTGGAGGAAGAGGCTGGATCCTTGGCAATTCTGAAGTCCTACTAGTTCGGCACTGCTCCCTGGAAGGGCAGTGATTGATGTATCCTGGGAAAGTGCAGTTAGGCTGCTAAAGGATCAGTAATATGGGGCATGTTGGGAGGGTGAAGCACTAAAACCTTCTTTTGCAAATTTAAAAGGGGGAAGTGGCCAACTGAGAGGAAGGGTCTATGCAGAAACATACAAGCGGTGTCAAAGCTTTGGAGAGGTAAGTCCATGGTAGGTTTACTGAGGCAGAAAGAGCAGTGCCATTAGGCAGGACTCAGGGAGCTTTGACCTGGACAGAGAATGGGAAGAGAGTAAAACAAACAAACAAACAAACAAACAAACAGCAGGAAAACAGAGGAGAGTAAAGGAGAAAAGAACACTGGGTTTACGAGAACTCTTGATGCCAGATCTAATGTAAGGGGTCAGGAGAGGGGAAGGGGCAGGAAAGAAGGGGCCTTGTATGTAAAGGAGGGACAATTGGGCCCCTGTTGGGAAGGTGACTGTGCCTATTGCCTGTTGGGAGCCATGCAGGCTGGCTTTAGGGAAGCATAACTTATTTTCCTTCTTGTAATGTTCCTTTGTGCACATGGAGGGTGCGTACTGCTCACTGAGGAATGTGGCTGATATGGCCAATTCCTTGGGAGACACAAAAGAAAGAAGACTATCTGGTTAATGGAAGAAATTGCCCTAAGAAACTGACCCCCTCTTGTTTACTCTGACCTTTAGGTTAATGGTAGAGAGTTAAGGATAGTTTATGATCTGTCTTTGAGTGAGATAATACATATGTGTTTCTGCTATACTGCACTGCGCCGTAGCTATATATTGGTGTGGAAAAATAAACTCGGGGCTGGTTGCTAAGAATGCTTCCAGTCCTCCCGGACCCTCTTTGTCTCTTTCTTTGTTTCCTTAAACCTCGCCCCCCCCACTTCAGGTGCTGTTCACTGGAATGCCGAGGCAGGACCCCGGCAATTGCCCAGTGGAGATCAATGTCCAGCGTTAGGCTCTGAGGATAGTGTGGACAGGAGTGGAGGGAAACCATTGCAGAGGAACCAAGGAATCCCAGGGTAAAGTGGCCAAGAGAAAAGAGGGAGCCAGAAGCTGAGCTTGAGAAGAGATTTTCTACTCATTATCAGAAAACCATACACCTCTCTCCCAGAAAAAGTCTATTCAAAGTTTTACAACCACCACAAAAATGAGTCCTAAGCACAGTTATCCCCAGAAAGTGATGAGGAACCATCATAGTAACCATGAACAAAAACAAATAATTTTAATAATAAATGCAGTAGATGAAAATTAGATTAGAAAACCTCCTAAGTGGATGGCAATGGCACAGTAAGTTGCCTCAGGAGATAGTTGGAGCCAGTGTCCTAGGATTGCATCACGTCCTGTGTTCTGTGATGGCAAAGAGAAGCAGCAGAAGGGGAAAGTCAAGTCCCCAGAAAATTTGTGTGATCAGGGCCAGTCATGTGCAAATTCCCCTAGCAGAGGTCTAGTGGGCAGACACGTGAGGACTCATCCCTGTCATGCCTTCCACAGGACACTTAACAGTTTTAGTGTTTTCACCAGAAAACTGCCTCGGACAGTTTCCTACAAGAAGACAGGCCCTCCGAACTACACCAGGGCCTACCCCTAGGGCTCAGGAGCCCTGATTGCATGGAACGTGCAACTCCAGCTCTCCATCAGCCCTCACAACCCGGCTGCCCACTGGCTTTCTGCTGGGCAGGCTCACACATGCAGAGAAATCTCCCTGAGGGTGTTTCTGCCCAGCTCTGTGGGAGTGCATTGTCTTTGTGCTACCACCCAGCAGAGGGCACTGTGGCTGCCGCTCTCCTTGAAGGTTTTGGTCATTGAATGATGTGGGGGATGGTGGAGGTGTAGATAGCTGTCCTCTTTTCTGTTTAAAGACAACTCCAGGCTTCTTAGCCTGAATACCAAGTGTAAATTATAACACATATTATTAGCATCTTAAAAATACGCATGACTGGAAGTGCTCATAAACCACCCCAACACAAGCACAAAGACACAGACACCCTTACACATCCTATACGTCCCTGATAGTTCTGTTTCTGTCTTCTGAAAAGGCTGAGACACATGTATCACCATCATCCCAACTTATTTCCGTTCTCAGCATGTTTAAGCACCATCCTAACAAACGTGATCCAGGTGTTCTATAAATACACAGCATAGGAAGGTTTCAATTCATCTCTCTGAGGAATTAGTGACCACACCCTAATCCATAATTTAATCAAGCCTTTAGACTTCATTGGTTGGTTGGTGGACCTTCCTTCTGGTCATGTGGGTGGAGTGAGGGTATAAGGGGCCAATGAGATAGCCAAGCCCATCATTTGGAGATCTTGCCAGCCTGACGAACTTCACACTGCAACTTGAACTTCGGGATAATACTTGTGCATCTTACGAAGATTATTTCTGGAGGTATGGAGGCTGCTTCTCTCCACTGGGAAGATGAGTCTTGGTTCGATGTCTTCCCAAAATGCAAATTGCCTTGGTCCAATGTTGGAGTCCACTGGAGACCCTGTCCACCTGAGAATCCACCCGTGCTGTCCAAGACAGTGAGCAATCTGCATGATGCTTTGGCTCCCAAGGCAGCACAGATGGCTCCCACCAAGAACCTTACGAGTTGGAAGAGATCCTCAGTGGTTGGGGCAGGGCTTCAGAATATGGGCAACACTTGCTACGTGAATGCAGCTCTGCAGTGCCTGACATATACCCCGCCGCTCGCCAGCTATATGTTGTCCCAGCAGCATTCAAAAACCTGTCAGATGCAGACATTCTGCATCCTGTGTATGATGCAAATTCATATTACCCAGGCCCTTCTTCATCATGGAGATGTTATCCAGCCCTTGAAGGAACTGTTCACTGGCTTCCACAGAAACAAACAGGAAGATGCCCATGAATTTCTAATGTTCATTGTGGATGCCATGCAGCAAGCATGTTTGCAGGGATACAAGCAGCTAGATGAGCACTCCAAGGATACCACCCTCATTCGTCAAATATTTGGAGGGTACTGGAGATCTCAAATCAAGTGTCTCCACTGCCATCATGTCTCTGACACTCTGGAACCTTACCTGGACATTATCCTGGATATCCAGGTGGCTGAGAGTGTGACCCATGCTTTGGAACTGCTGGTGAAGCCTGAAAAGCTGGATGGTGACAATTCATATTATTGTAGTTTTTGTCTCAAGAAGGTGCCGGCTTCCAAGACTTTGACTTTGCACAGTTCCGCGAAGGTCCTTATCCTTGTATTGAAATGGTTCTCAGATTTCACAGGGAGCAAATTGCAGAAGGCAGTGCAATATCCTGAGCATCTCGACATGCAACAGTACCTGTCTCAGCAGAATGCAGGAACGCTTGTGTATTCACTCTATGCTGTGCTGGTCCATGCTGGTTGGAGTTGTCACAACGGACATTACTTCTGTTACATCAAAGCTGGAAACAGCCAATGGTTCAAAATGGATGATGCTAATGTAACCGCCTGTGACGTTTCTTCTGCCCTGAGCCAATGTGCTTATGTCCTCTTTTATATCCAGAAGAGTGCATTGGAAAGAGACAGTGGGAGTGTGTCCCTAGATGGGGAACTGAGATGCCTTAGGGCTGAGCACACAGACATGAGAGCAACCAAACACTTCAACAACATGGGTGCTGGGTCTGAGGAGCCTGAGCAAGAAATATCAGGTAAGCAGATAACCTTAGAGCAGTGGAGACTGCAGGGACGATCCCCACCTAAGCCTGAGTTCAACCTCAGGAAAACTGAGTATTTTCTGCCTGCCAACGCAGTGGTGATTCACCAGTCCCAATACAGAGGTGGGCTGACCAAGAATCATCTGAAACAGGAAAACTACCTGATGAACAATCCGGCCAGGGACATCCTTTTTCAGGAGATGAAGACCATTGACCAAGTCCCCTGTTCCATAGAAAGAGCCAGAACTGCCAAGAGGAAGAAGAAGAAAGGCAGAGGTCACCGGAAGTAATCTTTGCTCAGGCGTAGATGCACGTGCCTGCGCACACTCACTCACTGACTCACATGCAACTGTGCACTCAGGTGCACACTGACTCACAAATACAATGTTATGCGTAGGAGATGTGTGGTGGGTGTGAGGGATCTAGACATGGGAAGGAACAGTCTCTGAGTGTGACCATGAGATATGGCATTCAGTGTGAACTTGTGAATACTGAGTTTGAGTAGTGACAGTCCACAGAAAGGTTATTGGAGAACATCAGCTTGATGAGTGAGTCTGAGGACTTTCCAGTGGGGTGTATGTGAAGGGTCAGTAGTTGATGGGATGTGGGATGTGTGGTTATTGCAAAGTGGGATCCTGTGAAGCAATTTAGTTACTTTCAAATATTAAATACATAGTTCACTTAAGAGATATGGAAATTGGAATTTATTTTTTCCATGTTTTCTAAGGGATCAGGTGTTTCATGTATTTTGGCAGCTTGTGCCTCTGGTGGCATGTGAACCCTGAAAGTGGGAGGTATTTGGATTCTGTACATCTTCTCTATTATGATAATGTGCTACTGACCATGGGAACTGAAGTGTCCAACAGGCAGGTACTCAGTGTGCAATTTCACACTAAAGACCAGAGTGCATAGCTTCAGTTGCTGTCCTTATTGACTTGGGAAGCAGAGACTCAACCCCAGTTTCACTTCTGAGAACAACCCTGAATGGGGATGTGAATAGGTCTCTTATCTGTTGCCATGATGGTGAGATATTTTCAATTCACTGATGTTGCCATTTACATTGAAGATTTCATAATTTGGTTTATGGAATCATAAGTAATATTAAGTTATACATTTTCCTTCAGCTCAACCCACTTTTTCCTGAACCATTTAGAGTTTTATTCTTCTTCCCTCAAAGGTAACAGAAGTGTTCCCCAGAGTAATAGTTCAAATTTGGGGAATACTGTAATCTATACTTAATTTTAAATGAAAAATATTTTGTGATTTTTTTTTTTTTAGAGGATGTTTTCTAAAGGGCGTTTTCTTAAAATTGATACATTTTCTTTCAGTTTGATTAGCCTCTGTGGTTCTTTTTCTAGAGGTCTAGGAAAGTCCTCAGACTCAGACTATGGTAGAGAAAGAGTCAGGAGCCTGGGCAAGTTCTGAAGTCCTGCTGGTTAGGAAATGCTCTCAGGATGGTAGGGACCAATGGGACTTGGGCTTGGACATTGAGGATGCTGAAGGATCAGAAAGGAGGGACAGGTTTGAAAGGTGAAGCACTGAAGCCTGTTGATTTAAGGTGTGGAAGGAGATGTTGCAAACTGACAGGAAGGGAATATGCAGGTTCCTACAGGTGGAGCCAAAGATTTGGAGGGTCCATCCATGGTGAGCAGAAACAGGAAGAGCAGGACCCTGTGTCAGGAGCCAGGGGTCTTTGACAAGGACAACAGGGAGCCGGGGAAGGGAGGTAATGAGAGGAGAGGATAGAAAGGAAAGATGTTGAGTTTACAAAAATATCTGGAGCCAGACCTGATGTGAGGGGTGGGAAGAGGTAAAAACAAAGACATTCACAGGGGGCCTGAGCCTGGGTGGTGGACAGAAACTGGGGATAACTGTTGGTAAGGTGACCATTTCTATGGCCCAGGTGAGAATAGTGTGAACAGGAGTGGGTGTAGGCGGGTAGAGCAGGTGGAACCAGTGCAGTGGAACCTAGGGACCCGGGTGAAGAGGCAAAGAGAAGAGAGGAGACCAGAATCTGGGCCTGAGAAGAGAGAGACGCACAAAATGATGGAGGCAAAGCAGGGCCTCATAAAGGCAGGCTTTTGCTTTTAAAGCCTACCAGCCAACACCAGGGCAGCCCAAATTCAGATTTTGTGAGTCTGCCTGTGTGGGAACCTTCAAATCATCATCCAGAAAATCAAAGGCCTCTCTCCCACAAATTGTCCATTGAAAATGTTATAACGATAACCACAAAAATGATGCCTCACACAGTTTTCACCAAAATAGTAGTGAGTAACCAAAATAATAACCATGGTGAGAAAAGTAAGTAATTTTAATAGTGACAAAAAAGTATACTAAGTAGATGGAATTTAGATTAGAAACATCCTTACAAGGATGGCACTGGCCCAGGAAGTGGCATCCTGAGTTACTGAAATCAGTGTCCTGCGTTCCCTGATTACAAAGACATGCAGCAGGAAAGAACAGTCAGGGCCCTGGAGAACCTACGTGGTCAGGGAAAGTCCTGTACAAATTCCTCTAGCTGGAGTGTAGGGGGCTCTGACATCTGTTCCTGCAATCTTCATATCTCAGCCAATTGTTGTTACCCACAGCATCTGTGTTCCTGGGCCAGCAGAGGTAGAATGAGCAAGTGAGCACCAGTAGATCTGGGCCTTTTTGGTGATGATAGAAATTTCCGAGACATTTCAGGGAAATGGTTGCCCTCTCTTGAGATTTACAATTGAGGGTATTAGCTTTTCTTGGACACCTGAAGGGACTGAAAAAATTGGGAGGAGTAGACATTCCCAGGACATCTTTTGTGCACAGTTTTGCCAGAAAATAGAGGCTCCTATGCACCTAAATTTACTTAGAACATTTTTTTTTTTGCAAGCTCTGTGGAAATGTGAAGACTTTCCCTGGTATTCTAGGTAGAAAAGACAAGTTCCTTGGTGTCCTATGTGTTTTAGAAACATGTAGGGCCACAGGGGCCATTCACAACAGCTCCATGGTGGCCTGAATGGTTTACAGACCCCTAAATTAGATGAGGCAATTTTTTTTTTATTCCTGGTTTTGGGGGAGAAAAGTCCCAAGCCTCCATATACAGTCGTGAGGATGAAGATTTTTGTGACTAAAGTTCTCCAGAGAATTTCAGGAAGCAACAAGACAAACCTGCCTAAGACTCTTGGACCAGCGATGTCACATTTGCCTCCATAGAAGATTTAGAAAATTTGAGGCATCTGTTTGTCAATTTGGCTCCAGGCAGACTAGTTCCAATCCAGGATTTGCTGTGTTCATTTATGTGAAGAGAGGAACCCTCTTAATCACCTTCAGTATAACTGACACCCTTCATGAACAGAGATCAACTTTTCATAGTATAACAACAACCTCAAAAACAGTCTATGAAAAGAAATGTAATAATAAATACAATGATAAATAACAATAATGATCATAAGATCATATCATATAAATAGAAATAATTTTAATAATGATCAATACATTACACTAAAGGGATTGAGGTCAGACCTGTATTTCAATGATAACAGAAAAGTAAAATCACATGCTTTGATAGTTTTATATTGATTTGCTTCTGATTTTTGCAAATTATTATTTTGATTATAATAATAACACAATAACTTAATTCTAGAGAGAGATGTATTATATCTGTACTGTTATTAGCATTGATATAGAACTTTCATCATAATTACTCAACACAATACACTGTGTAAAAGGAAGTTGCTGAAAAAAGATTACTCAAAATTAAATTTCCCCAATACAGCAAACTTCCACATTGTCACTTACTACCAAACAGTTATTTTTGTCATTGATCAGTGAATTTGAAGTCAATGTATATGTGTTTGTATATGTGTAAGTTGTAGATATTAAGTGCATTAAGGTTAGGACAGCATGGTTGACCAGTTTCCATTTTGTTTCATGAAACCACTTTTTATTGTTGGAATGGCTTATTATTCCAATGAAAACATATCTATATATTAATGTATACTTTGTTATTAGGATCCAAAATTTATGCAGTGAGGTGGCCAATAAGACAAAAGTTAGAAAAAAATAAAAAACACCTCAACTAAATGAAGTAAATGTTGGCCTACCCATTGAAAATATAGCATCAGGAAAACTATTCAGAAAATACTTGGCCTTACCTATAAGAAAGATTCTCTTTTCCAATGAAACATCTATAAAAATATCCAGTAATTATGAAACTAAGCAATTCTGAGTGATCAGAGACACTGATGTCATCTTCAAATAATTAAACCCAGTCAACATAGGATTCTAATAAATAAAATATACCATGGAGACATTGAACATTTAGTCTCAAAGGGATATTACAGATAAATAGTATTATATATGGGAACCTATGTATCACTATGTTAAAATATTCAATACTGTATATTTTATTTTTATTATAGAAAATTTTACATATTACAACTTCTTCATTTATAATACCAGTCAGGAAATTTGTGCATGCTGATCTTCTGTCTTCCAACTGCTGTCTCTGAGAAAAGCTTTCTTACCCTTCAATAGTCATAGAAACCATCCTTTCTGTAAATAAAAATGGGATGAAATAATTCATCTAGAAATTTAGAATAAGTACATGAGGAGAAATATAAAATATGCAAAATGCTCCCTGGTGATGCAAATCTTCTAAAGTAGATATGGTATCCTTTAATATTTGTAAGTGAAAATAAATACAATCTACTTTGGGGTGGAAGCAAAGTGTAAAAAAGAAACAAGACAATGTCCTTGAGGCAGTATAAACATTGGAAGTAGTACACAAAGGCTTTACAACAACAATTTCAATGAAGTTCAAAAAACTAAAGGAAACAATGGAGAATGAACTAAAAGAAAGCAGGAGAACAAAGCAAGAGATTCATTAAAAGATACAAATTATTAAATGGAGTTCAATAGAAATTCTGGAACTAAGAAAATTACAATAGCTGAAATAAAATATATATAATAGAAGGCTTAACATTAGATTTGATTAGTCATGGTTTATAAGTAAGCCAAAGATTGCCCCACTTATTGGGGTTCTGTTATTTCTTCACAGAAGACAGGAACTTCTGCTCAAAAGCCCATTGAAAACTATGACTACAAATGCATTGAAGCTCCTGTTACCATTTGCAATTGTCTAACTCAAAGACTGCCTATCTTACTGTTGAGAGATCATTTACACAATTGAGCCCCACCCTAAACCTTCCCCTCTTCAGAGTTTCTTTGCCATCCTAGCTTGCTGGGTGGTGGCCCCACATTGTTGCCACCGGAAGGCATCATCCTGTGATGGTCTTCACCACTCAGTCAAGATGTCAATGTGCCACCTAAATAAATCTTGCTGTGTAATTCTTCCACCTTGTGCTCATATACTTGTACCTGGTCAGCCCTGAAATCCCAAGGTCTCACTAAATATGTCCTACATACATGCATAGGGCAATGTAGATAAATACCAGTAAAACATGAACTTTTCTGAGAAGGGACTGCATATATCAATGTAGGGAGTCTCAGCTCCAGCACAAGCTCCACCCTAGCAGACATCTGGACCTGCCCCTTCTCTCCTCGAGACTCACTAGGGCAGAGGAAGTGATTCCTGGCTAAGCCACCAGATAGAGCTCACATAATTCTGGCTGCTAAGAATTATAACACAATCCAACTACAGCTGGGGCAGAAAGCATGTATTGTCTTAGGCAGACAAAAATTAATTATTCATAATCCTCTCACATGATTTGACATTTTTCCACTGACTCTACTTTAGAATCACTTATGGAGATTTTTTTAAAATAATAGTATAGTCATTTTCACCAGAGATGTACTCATTTATTTGGCCTCAAGTCCATGGTTTATGGACTGAGCTAATTTGGCAAGAGCACAAGCCAGCCCAGGAGGTCTTCTAGAAGCATTTCCCCTTGATGTTTAGGTTCAATATTGGTGTTTAATATTGAAGGACCAAATTATCAAAACTGGGGACAAAGTGGTAAGTCTCCCTTTGTGAGAACCTTCATTTTGCTTGGGGAAAGCAGATTGCATTAATTATTTTTAAAAAGCTTATGTGGTGGCTGATATGGTTAGGAATTTTACCTACTACAGCTTTATTTTTGGGATTGCTGTGAGGGAAGAACAACAATGTTCCAAGCTGGGTTGACTTATTGGTACATAAATTAGGAATTACCTAAATAAGATACAGAGTGTGGTCATGATATTTACTATTTTTTCCACATAGCTCAATTAAGAGATTTTGGGACAAAATTCAAGGAGCTTTCTGTGGGCTGGGTGGGCACAGCTGTCTGTCTTGCTCCTGGTTGCTTGCAATGGCAGAGACTTAGGCTGAAGGGCCACCAAAAATGTTAGACTAGATGTCTTTCATACTGCCCCCCTGACCTTGCCTGACCAGGGACATGGCACTCTGAGACTTCTGGCAAGTGAGGCTAAAGATCACAATTATGTCACCACCAGGGCTTGAAGGGAGATGGATGGAATAAGAGGAAGTAAAATGTGTAGAAAAAGCTGTTAAAGAAAGGGTCTGGATCTCTACCCACAGGCCAAAATGTACAGACATGAACTTGTATTCAAAACTGCATAAGGAAGACCAGAACACCAACATTTAGCTTCGTTAGCAACAGGTTTTATTGTTTTAATATCTGTAGGTACTGATATATTTTAAAAGTTCAATTTATTATAAAATTTTACATTTAATATTGCTAGATCACCTTGTTTTCCTACAGTTTATGCCACAACTTTTATAAATGGGTATTATTTCAAAAATCTCAAATGTCTGCTTCACTTAATCATGTGATAAAAGATTCTAAGTTTACACATGTGCACATGCACACACACACACACACAATTTTCTGATATAAAATCTAGCTGATCTTGTCTCCACATTAATTTTAAAATTACTAACTTCTCTGTGTGAAAATATTTAGGTTGACTAAAACATAAGGGATGGATGAAGGACTTTCCTTCCTGACACTGAGAGTGTTTTGTACAGTCTGAAGCCGCACCAATACCACAAGTGTTGCTCTGTGAATAAAGAATTTCTCATGATTTTAAATAACTCTGCTGGGATAAATTATTTGTAAGAAGTATTTGGTATTCCTCAAGAGGCTTCATCTTCTGATTGTCTGTTCTAGTGTTTATTCTTTAAACGAGTCTTTTTACTGCCCACAAAGCTTGGTACTTGGTTCAATGTTTGTTCACAATGATTATAGACCTAGGGGTTCACCCATGTGAAGTGTGTTCATTTTACCAATAATTATAAAGAATTACAGGTTGCCCTCTGCACAAGGCATCCAGTGTCTTTAAAGTTAGAGCTTTAGTGAAATCATCTATATTTACAGTGTGAGATCTGCTATGTGATCTAAGGTTGCTACAATGACTAAAGGCTTTGACATATAGGTAGCATACACATGGATTCACTCACATATAAAATGTTTTTCTAGACTAAGTTTGATGAAGAACCATCCACATTCCTTACAGTGTTTTTTTAATGTGAGTCCTCTGTTATGTTTAAGTGGTAAAGATATGGTTGATGCTTCTTCTACTTTTATTACGTGTATAATGCCATGTCATCTGAGGTCAGAATATATACTGAATACATTCATGATTGTCTCTTTAGTGTTGGGTTCCCTCACATCTTCTAAGGAAAGAACAATGACTGAAGGCTTTCCCGCATAGCTGACACGTATATGGCTTCTCTCCAATGTGGGTTCTCTCATGTGTCTAAGGAAAGAACAATGACTGAAGGCTTTCCCGCATAGCTGACACATATACGGCTTCTCTCCAATGTGGGTTCTCTCGTGTGTCTAAGGGAAGAACAATGACTGAAGGCTTTCCCACATAGCTGACACATATACAGCTTCTCTCCAAGGTGGGTTCTCTTGTGTGTCTAAGGGAAGAACAATGACTGAAGGCTTTCCCACATAGCTGACATGTATACGGCTTCTCTCCAATGTGGGTTCTCTCGTGTGTCTAAGGGACAAACAATGACTGAAGGCTTTCCAACATAACTGACATACATATGGCTGCTTTCCAGCATGGGTTCTTTCATGTTGTCTAAGATAAGCATATTGACTGAAGGTGTACCCACACTGATGACATTCATATGGTTTCTCTCTAGTGTGTTTTCTATTATGCCATGTAAGTCCAGAATTTTGACTGAAAGCTTTCTCACATACAAGACATACATGTGATTTCTCTCTCATGTGGATTCTCCTGTGTTGTCAAAGGCCAGAGCTTTGAATAAAAGCTTTCCTATACTGATGACATTCATAACGTTTCTCTCCAGGAAAGATTCTCTTGTGTATTTTAAGGTGTGATCTTTGCTCAAAAACATTCTCACATAGGTAACTTATGTGGTTTCTCTTCTGTGTGTTTTCTCGTGTTGTTTAAGGGAAGAAATGTGACTGAAGACTTTCCCACACAGGTGACATTCGTAAGATTTCTCTCCAGTGTGGATTTAATTGTGGTTTCTAAGGTCAGAGCTTTGCAGAAAGCCATCCCCTCATACGTGGCATTTTAATGGTTTCTCTCTAGTGTGAGTCATCATATGTTGTCTAAGGAGACTTTTCTTTCCTAGAGTAATGGGAAAAGTATAAACTGCTAGAATGGCACCAAGGGAACAAAAATGTATAAATGTATAAAGAGCCCTAGGAGTATATTTCAAAAAGTGGCTCTTAGAGAAAGCTTATCAAATGGAATATTTTAGGTAGTAGAAACACTTTAAAAGTCATTGTGGTTTAGGAAAAAAAACTCAGGGTTGAAATACTGAAAATGTGAAGTGGTAAAGAGATATTGGGTCAGCATATGGTGGGGAAATCTTTAAATGAAAGTATCAGGACAAGAATCACTATGTGAAAGTTTAAGTGCCACAGGTACACAAATACCCTCTTCCCTAAAGAGGAAGAAAATGGCAGAATACATTGACATAAGTAAGGAATGATAACATGAATCATTTTGTCCCAGTATCCTTACTTACATTTTAGAATATATTATATACTTTGCAAAATCTTCACATTTCTTAGGATGTAATCAGTCACTGACCTAATACTTTCTCATGTTGAAGCATGACACTTGCTGCTTATCTTGACTCTGGTCTTGGAAGAAGCTCAGTTCTTTCACTCCACAGCTCTTTTCTGCTCCAATTGGAAAAATCAAATCTGATTTGCAGATCCGATACCTTGTTTGTGGGAAGAGGTATGTGCATTTTGACATTTGTGCTGATTAACCTTTGCTGTCACCAAGTGCTGGGCAGGTTTTGGAGGAGGAATAAAAATGTGATTGAAGGTCAGTCAAGCCAACAGTATCCTCAAAGTAGAAAACATGGATGGTTCTTCACCACACCAAGAAGAAACTCAGACCAGTGAAAAAAATAGTGAGGACTGATAGGTGCAGATACCCCTGACCAAATTAAAAGACAGAATGAAGAATACTCAGTTTTTTCAAAATGGGGGAGCTTGATGTCCCCACAATGTGTTGAATGTGACTTTCAAATAAAATTTAGTCAACATGAGCTCCACAAAAACAATCAAAATTATCTTATTTTCACTACTCTAGTCTTAAGCTTCTAAGTAGTGACTAGACCAGAGTAAGTATTTTAAATATTTGATCAATTATTTATGACAGATGGGGATACTCACCACTATACTAATGAGGATGAAGGTTTGATCAATTATTTATGGATTCATAATATCCATTGATTTCCCCATATGGTCTGAGTGTTGGAGACTGAGTAGCAAGAAAGATATGAAATTATTGTCTAGATTACTTTGTAGTGTGTTAATTAAAATAAAATGTAAAGAAACATTTTTCTTTTAAGCATTTAGGGTTATGAAAGAATTAGGGCAGCGAATGGAGTGGGATAGTGGAAGCTGTTCTATATAACTTCTCAATAAGTGAATGAATGGATACATACATACATATATACCTACATACATACATGTTTTAAGACTCACCAACAGAGACCAGATGATTGATACTTCCCAGTGTCACATCTCTGAACAGCTTTCTCTAGGATGTCTCCAGCAGGGCCCACTCTTCCTGGGTAAAGTCTACAGCTATACCCTTGAAGGTCACTGATTCCTAAAACATCATGGACATTCCAAGTTAAACAGTGCAATGCCTGCTAATGTCCAGAATAGATGGTTTCCAACGATAGCATTAAGGAAATGATGGCCTCTGGGTGTATAGAAAGATCAATAAGTCTAACAATTAAAATGAATTAAAAAAAAAAAAAGATCAATCTATGTTTGAGTTCCCACTCAGTTTACTGTCAGTGCTGAGTTTCTGTCTGCCTTTCAGATATATTCATAGGAACATACACACTCTGACTTCATAAAACCTTATTATAAAGAAATATTACATGAGTCGTGATATAATACAATCTGGAAGTTTTTCAGTAATCTGATAATTAGAATTTCCAGACGTGATGAAAAAATATTCACTTGAAAATTTATAACAGAACTAACTCTATAGAGTCTTCACAAGACAAACAATACCATGCTATGATAGTGTTAAACATGGTATTAGTTTTAAATTATTTCCCAAATGAAACTCTGGTTCTTCATCTATGAAATGGTTTAATAATTTGTTGTGAGGATTGAAAGATCCAATGTATTAATGAATAGAGGGTTTTCCACCTACCAAACCAGCATTAAATACAAAACATTAATCTATAAATTATTAAAATGTCAGAGAACCTTAAAAGCACCTCCAGAATTCTTTAGAACTGAACATGATCCACACAGAACTTGATATCAGTAAGTGCTATCTATCTTGATGCTATAGGACTCGGGTGTTCATAACAAACCATAAAGTCAGATGGTTCTGCATCATAAGCCAAGGCCCTCTGACAGGACTGCACTGAAGGAAAATTTCATCCTGATCTTTCCTATGGGATATGGCCTTCAATTCTCAATTTCCTGGACCTCATATCAGTTATCACTATCTCACTGGTAGCTTTATCTTGTCTCCATGTTAAAGGATAAAAGAAGCCTTATTATTTGTTTTGGTCTATCCAGTTTTTCAAATATTTACACAGGACCTTATTTTTACCCTACTATACTTCCTCTCCTTTATGTGTAGCACAACTAAGAAAACATTACTCTCTACACTTTTTTTTCTAAGTAGGAAAATGTGTGATTAGGGGCAAAATAGATAATAATTTTAGTGGTATTTTTTAGAAATTTTTAAAAGTGCAAATATATTCTAATAATTGTAAATGATTTAAAATTGGGAACAATTAATTTGATTTTGGTCAGTAAGTGTCCTATGCCCAAATTCCTTAGGGTAATGCAACACAGACCAGTTTTAGCTGGAATAGTATCTCTAACATAAATAATCAGAAGTAGTACCCTATGATTACAACTTCTTTTTCTTCTTGCATTTTCACAATATTGTTCATACCCAGATTTTCTACCACATGAGAACCTTCAGTGTACTGACCCCACTTCTCAAACATTATAATCTTTCTTCATTTTGTTTTCCAGTTCATTCTCTACTTCCTCATTTGAACACACATTAACCAAGACCAGCATGTTTTCTTATCCCTTGGACTATTTGTCACATCTGCTCATGAAGACCCCAGTAGCAAGTGAAAGCACATGACTGAAATGTTGATCTCAGTCTCAATACACTACTCCAAGAGACCTTCATTGATATCTGGAAATCATACTATGTTCTACTAAAAAATGAAAAAAAGAGTTTTTAGTACTAGTGATTGCGACTTAAACAACAGAAATGTAATCTCTCATCATTCTGAATACTAGAAGCTTATATATGCAGGGTTGGTTTCTCCTGAGGCCTCTCCCCTTGGCTTATAGATGGCTGACTTACTCCTGTATCTTCACATGGCCTTTCCTCTATATATTACTGTGGCCTGGTTTTCTATTTTTGTACAGGCACCTGTTATATTGAATTGGGACCCTTCCTAATTACCTCTCTTTAAATTAATTATTCCTTTAGTGATCTTATCTCCAAAGAAAGTTACATGCTAAGTACTGGGTCTAAGGACCACAACATAAATTTGGAGGACACATACTTCAGTCCATACCACAGATGAGTTATATAATATGACAAATTAAGTTCATCACTATAATATCTACAAATATTCCTGTATTAATACCTACTGTTTATCCCTTTTCTCTTATTCAACTGAAAAGTCATGACACTCCTGGCTAAATCCAATATCTACAATTGAATTTCTTTCTTTCTTTCTTTCTTTCTTTCTTTCTTTCTTTCTTTCTTTCCTTTTTTTTTTTTTTTTTTTTTTTTTTTTTTTTTTTTTTTTTTTTTTTTTTTTTTTTTTTTTTTTTTTTTTTTTTTTTTTTTTTTTTTTTTTTTTTTTTTTTTTTTTTGTTGTTGGGAAGTAGGTTGATTTACATTTCATCTCTATTAGAAAAACTTCTATATATTCACAATAACTTCTATCATTATGTCTTTTCAATATCCAAACAGAAATCTCCTTTGAAGATGTGTTCCATCAAGCTCCTAATCTCCTTCCCATTTAAATTAAAATGTCAGTCATTATTTTCAATCAGATATAAAAGAGAAGTCCCAGATCAATACAGGATCTGCTAACTCCATGGGTGTATCTAGGACCTAGGACAATTCACAATGCCCAAGGACACAGAATCTAAACAGTTTAGTGACTGAATTATCTAAAGCACATGGGGGTATCCAAGGAAAGAAGGAAGAGCTAGGAAAGCCAATTGGGAATTGGCCATGAGATTATGTTTGGTTTTTACTTCAAGGCAAATTTAAATTGAAATAGAACGTTATTGTCTTCCTTTAGAAGTTTTCCTTTGTACAAAGATAGAAATATGTAAATCCTTATTTGGCATATAGGGAACCCTACACACTCATGCAACAGGCTGAACCTATCAGTAAAAAGCAAGATTTTTCCCAGGCATCTCTTGCTACCTCTGTTTCCATGTAGTAGGCATGGAAGGAGGCCACTGAGTTGGTGAGATCTGGTCTATAAACACAGACCTTCAGGGACAGATCTTCCTTATATTATGATAAATCCTAACCAGGCCCAATAAACTGTCCATAATCCATATATATCCATATTGCCATTATTTTGCAAAAGAAACATTTCCATAGCACAACATGGACATGTGTTTATCCCCAAAATAAGACCATGAATCTATGTAGTTTATGGAGAACTAACTTGAATGATAATGTCTTGACACAAAAATTACTGCAACAAACTACTAATTAGGCTAAAAGATAAACAGGTAGGGAAGGAGGGCAAGATGGCCACCAGGGAGAAAGTCCCTAAAACCTCTCCTGAAAAACACAATTAAACAGCCATCCAGGAGCCAAGAAAGGAAACATTGAGTGGCACAGAGATAACTGAGAAATCCACACTTTGCAAGAAAATACCTGAAGGTTAGAGAAAGCAGGGTGAACAGGAGAGAAGGGAGGGAGCAGAGATGGATCACTACCAGACCCCATCGCTGCTAACTGAAGGAACCAGAAAGAAATCAGGGAGCAACATGATACATGGGAAAAAGCAGACCAACAGGCAACAAGAGTGAAAGCCAGAGTGGCAGAACTCTGGGAGACTGTGAGGGAGCTGGACCTAAAAGCAGTGTGTTAGGGACAAAGACTGGGAACTGAGCCCTGAAACTCTGAGTAGCAAAGAGACTGAACCAGGACTCTAAGTAGCCCCAGGCAGAAATAAGACCCAGATGGAGCACCTCGGTTCCCGGCACCCTTG
The DNA here is from genome assembly GCA_004026885.1 of Lyroderma lyra. Classification (NCBI taxonomy): domain Eukaryota; kingdom Metazoa; phylum Chordata; class Mammalia; order Chiroptera; family Megadermatidae; genus Lyroderma; species Lyroderma lyra. The sequence continues at coordinate 79,226 of PVJL010006082.1, forward strand.
TGGCCGTGGATCCTGGCCCAAGGCGTGCCTGCGCCCGACGCCCTCATGGAGCCTCTGCCATCAGGCGTGTAGTTTTAGGCCCATGGCTCACATGCGCTCAGCACCCTCGCCCAGTGCTCTCTCAGGGATCAAGACTTGGCCCGCAGAGCCACGACCCGGCATTGTTGCCCTGTACTTTCATGCAGCCCATGGTTCCCACCCCATGGTGTTTGTGGACGGAGTGCCCTCGCATGGATTCCAGCCCATGGGTCCAGGAGCATGAGTCCTGGCCCATGGTGCACACACCCGGCACGCTCATGGAGCCCTCGTATGGCTCCTGCTTACAGACTCAACCCTGAGCAGCTGCCGTGGGGTAAAGCACTGGAAAGGGGAGAGAGGCGGATTTGACAGCGTTCTCCCCAGCCAGCCAGAGCAGCCAAGGCCTACATCCCATCAGCCTTCCTTGTCTCCCCCAGCTTCCCCAGTAAAGTGCAGGAGGTGGAGCAGCCCCAGCATGCATTTTCTTGGCCTCCCTGCTCTCCTACCACCTCCGCATTGAACTGCAGGAAGCAGAGAGACTGCGGACCTATGCACCACCTCCAAATGCTGTTGGAGACCAAAGATACAACTTCAACACCTCCCTTCTCTCCTGAAACTTGCCCCCAGTGCCTCCTAGTGTCTTCTCTACAGCAAGACACTACAAAAATACCAATCAGAGAAGGGGAGCTCCTGGGCTCTGCTAAAAATGAAGCTCCCATGCAGAAGAAGAAAAACATAACACACAATATGTGTGTGTACCTTAGGATTAAAAGCTGCTCAGAAACCAGATGAAAAATCTCTAGAAAAGGATCTTACAGATCTAGAAGTTTATGAACCAAGTGACAGAGATTATAAAGTGCCTTTCTAAAGGCTCTGAGAGAAATAAAAACATACTGGCAGAACACCATAGCTGAGATAAATGATCTCAAAACGGAAATCTGTGAACAGATGGAACAACTTAATAAAGAAATTCAAACTATAAGGAGGAATGAGATGGAAATTCGAGAGATAAATAATACAATAAAAGAAGTGAGAAATGTAAAAACTGCCATAGGAAACAGGGCCAACCAGATGGAGGAAAGAATTAGTGATATTGAAGATCAGAACATAGAAACATCTCAGAAAGAGGAAGATACGGAATACAGAACCAAAAGGATTGAAAGAACTCTGCATGAACTCTCTCACTCCATGAGGAAGAGCAATATCAGGATAATAGGATTAGAAGAAGAAGCAGAGCACACTACAGAGAACATATCAAAACAAATAGTAGACAAGAACTTTCCAAACCTATGGAAAGATCTGGAACCCCAAATTCAAAAAGAAAATGGGTCCCCTAGATACCTGGACCCTAGCAGTTCTTCTCCAAGACACATTGTACTAAAGATGTCAAAAACTAAAAACAAAGAGACAATTCTCAAGGCAGCCAAGAAATAAAGAACTATAACCTTTAGAGGAAAACACATCAGGCTAGCATCAGACTTCTCAGCAGAAACTCTGCAAGCCAAGAGAGAGTGTAATCAAATATTCAAAATTTTAAAAGAGAGAAACTTCCAGCTAAGAATAAATTATCGCGCAAAATTACCCTTCAGGTATGAAGGAAAACTAAAGACCTTCTCAGACACATAGAAGCTGAAGGAATTCACCAGCATGAGACCAGCACTTTAAGAAAGACTGAAGGAGGCTCTTTGACCAAAACAAAAAAATTAGAATAAATGGAATAGAGTTGGAGCAACAAGAAAGAAACAAAAATAAAACAACAACAACAAAAATAATGGCCATAGGAAATCTTCATATATCAATCATCACTCTAAATGTTAATGGACTGAACTCACCAATTTTACCAAACATTTGAAGAATGAACACCTATCCTCCTCAGACTGTTCCAAAAAATTGAAGATGAAGCAATACTTTCTAACTCATTCTATGAGGCTAATGTTACTCTAACACCAAAGCCTGGTAAAGACAACACAATAAAAGAAAACTATAGACCAATATGCCTGATGAACACAGACATAAAAATTCTAAACAAAATATTAGCAAATACAATACAGCATTGCATCAAAAAGATTATACATCATGATCAAGTGGGATTCATTCCAGGAGCAAGGGATGGTTCAACATACAAAAATCAATCAATGTGATACACCATATAAACAAAACAAAACATAAACACCATATGGTCATATCAATTGATGCAGAAAAAGCATTTGACAAGATACAACAATTTGGGGATGAGTGGGTTAGGGAGGGGAGAAAGGGGAGGGGGTGGGAGAGGAGAGGGGGAAGCTAAATATAAGGTGATGGAAAGAGAAGTCACATTAGGTGGTGAACTTACTATACATCAAGTTGACAATGCACTGTAGAATTGTATGCCTGAAACCTATGTAATCCTTGCTAACAGATGTCACCCCAATAAGTCTAACAATAAAAATGAATTAAAAAAACAAAAACAAACAAAAAACAACAACAACATCCATTTATGATAAAAAACACTGAAAAAATTGGGTGTAGAAGGAAAGTATCTCAATATAATAAAAGACATATATGACAAACCTTCAGCTAATATCACACTGAATGGGGAAAAGCTGAAGCCTATTCCCCTAAAATCAGGAACAAGACAGGGATGCTCCCTGTCACCACTGCTATTCAATATAGTACTGGAAGTTTTAGTCACAGCAATTAGACAAGAGAAAGAAATAAAGGGTATCCACATTAGGAGAGAAGAGGTCAAATTGTCACTATTTACAAATGACATGATCCTTTATATAGAAAATTCCAAAGACTCCACAGGATACAAAATGAATGTAGAAAAATCAGTACTTTTCCTATATACAAACAACAAATCTTCAGAAAAATAAATGAGAGTCAATTCCTTTCACTAGCGCAACAAAAAGAATGAAATACCTGAAAATTAACTTAACAAAGAATGTGATGAACTTATACATGAAAAACTGTAAAACACTTTTGAAAGAAATCAAAGAGGACACAAAAAAATGGAAAAATATTCTGTGTTCATGGACAGGAAGACTTAACATTGTTAAAATGGCCACATTACCCAAAGCAATTTACAGATTTAATGCAATTCCCATCAAAATCCCACAATCATACTTTCATGAAATAGATAAAAAAAAAAAAAACAAACAAACCTCAATTGCCAGAGCAATACTACATAAAAAGGATAAGGCTGGTGGTATTACACTCCCCAACTTCAATTTATACTACAAAGCATCAATAATCAAAACAGCTTGGTATTGGCAGAAAAACAGACACATACACCAATAGAACAGAACTGAAAACCCAGAAATAAATCCACAAATTTATGGACATAAAGGAGCAAAAAATATGCAATGAGGAAAAGATAACCTCTTTACTAGATTGTGCTGGACAGCTGGAAAAACATGCAAAAGAATAACTCTGAGCTGTGAACTCTTGCCATATACAAAAATTAATTCAAAATGGATGAAAGACCTTCATGAAGGCCCCAAACAATATAGTACCTATGTTTTCTTTGTAAAGAAGAAAACATAGGTACTATACTTACAGACCTAGGGCTCAAGGAAGACTTCATGAACCTGACCTCAAAGGCAAGGGAAGTAAAAGCAAAAATAAATGAATGGGACTATATCAAACTAAAAAGCTTCTGCACAGCAAAAGAAACCATCAACAAAGCAAAGAGACAGCCACCTGAATGGGAGAAAATATTTACAAACAATGCATCTGACAAGAGACTAATATTTAAAATATATGAAGAACTAATATGACTGAACAACAACAAAAAATGAACCACCAATTAAAAAGTGGGCAGAGAACCTAAACAGGCACTTCTCCTATGAAGAAATACAAATGGACAACTGACATATGAAAAAATGCTCAACCTCATTAGCTATCAGGGAAATGCAAATCAAAACCACAATGAGATATTACCTCAGAGCTGTTAGAATGGCTGTTACCAACAAGACAAGGAATAACAAGTGCTGGAGAGGATGTGGAGAAAAAGGAACTTTGGTACACTGCTGGTGGGAATGCAAATTGATACAACTGCTATGGAAGATGGTGTGGAGGTTCCTCAGAAAATTGAGAATGGAGTTACCATTTGACCCAGCAATCCCCTTCTGGGTATCCACCCAAAAAACTTGAAAACCTTAGTCCACAAAGACTTACATACCCCATTGTTCATCACAGTGCAGTTCATTGGCCATAACATGGAAACAACCAAGGTACCCTACCACAGATGACTGGATAAAGAAGCTGTGGTACATACACACAATGGAATACTACTCAGCTATAAGAAAAGATGAAATATTGCCAATTACAACAAAATAGATGGACCTAGAGATTGTCATGCTAAGTGAAATAAACCAGACAGAAAACAGCAAAAACTGTATGACTTCACTCATATGTGGAATATAAAATTGAAAGCAACAAAGAAAAAATAAACAAACAAATAAAACCAATGGACACAATCAATAGTTTAATGGTTATTTTGAACAAGTGGAAAGAAGGTGGGAGAAGAGGGAGGGGGAGCCAAATATATGGTGATGAAAACAGAACTCACACTGGGTTGTCAGCTTATAATGCAACAAGTTGACAAGGCACGGTAGAATTGTACACCTGGATCCTATGTAATTCTTGCTAACCAATGTCTAACAATAAAAATATATATAAAGTCTAACAATAAAAATATATATAAACAGGTAGAATGAAATAGTAATTGAAGATTAATAATCAAGGAACTGTCTGCCATTGATCAGAAGATAATCACTTAAATTTTTCAACATTATTAAGAATGCATTGATTACAAGTTACTAAAAATTTTAATTAAATAGACAAAATCAGAGTAATAAAAATGAGAGTGAGATTTTAAGAAAAAAATCAGTTAGAGATTTTAAGATAAGACAAAGAGAAAGAATGACTTAGCTGAGATTCAGAACATCCTAGAAAAAAATAAAATCATTTAACAAAGAAAACAAGTACTTCTCAAATGTCACTCACATTTGTGAATGACAGGCTTTGCATGAGCAAATAAATAATAAATAAATAAATAAATAAATAAATAAATAAATATTATGAAAGAATTAGAGAAAAATTGAAAGCTATGAATAACATGTCCAAAACCCATAATACCCGTGTAGCTTCTATACATAACAAAAAATTGATATGAAATAAATAATAGTATTATTTAACTCAATAAACAAATAACATATGAAACAGTATATTAGATTTAGCAAGGTTCTATTAAATGGTTGTAAGGACGTATGTAAAACAATAAAATTTGACGAAAACTTCTCACCCTACCTGAGTCTATAACTCAAAGGTGAAGAATCATTTGAAGATCATTATACAAATGGAAGCAAAATATGAGGTGATATTTACTAAACAAAATGAGGTACTGAATAATGCCTACAAAGCCTTCAACAAAATCAGCTGTGACCCTTTATCTTATAATCCAATAAACTTTTTCTCAAATATCACAAGATGTAGATTTAGAGAATACTTGTGTAAGTATAAGATATAAACAAAGTAACAAGAATTTGAATGGTCACATGGAGACTATACCAGAGACATAAAAGAACATGTATCAGAAGGAAGTCAAAGCAAACTTATTTCATGGTGGACTCTAGTGTGGAGTCATCTGAAACTATCTAAGGAAATGGAATTAAGTTTATTTAAAAATCCTAGCTACAAGAGCAATCTTTAAAAGAACTAACCAAACCTATTTAATGGTTCTAAACTATTCATTAATTTATGCAAAAATATACTGACTGGCTTCTCCCTAAACATGAAAGAAGACATATAAATTTGGTGACTTCAGTATGGGTGATGACACATTATAGACCCTACCTCTTCCGAATCTCTTAAGGAGCCAAGTGGAAGCAAGCATTGTGCTTCTTCAACGTTATATTTCAAGGACATTTTTAACCTCTAAAAATCAGGCCTTTAATTTCCCAGTCATTCCAGAGCCATTTGAACATAGCTTCTAGTTCTGTTAATGCAGCATTAAGAACCTTTGTCCCACCACACCAAAATCATGTTCTCTCACAAATCTGTCCATAAAAGTAATTGATATCTACATCCATTCACCTGCCCTTTTCTCCCCTCTCCTCCCCTCCTCATCCCCTCTCTCCTCCTTTCCTATCCTTTCCTTTCCTTTCAATTCAGAACTACAGTCTGCAAAAGTGATGTTATAAAGTGAGCTCTCTCAAATTTACACACTAATGATGGCTAGGCACTATTCCAGGTGCTAAGGACAGTGCAGCTAACAAAACTGGAATAGTTTTGCCTTCTTGCCTCTTACCATCTAGCAAGACACAGATAGGACAGCAAAGACAAAGCATAAACTACAAAAAACATTAAATATGCAGTATGAAATCCAAACCAATGGACATCAAATTAATATTTAAAATGGAAAAATGTATAATCTCAGACACAATTACAAATCTAAGGTCAACATTTTATAACTTTGAGCATTCAATATATCCAAAGCAATTCAGGAATGGTGAAATTAGAATAAAGTTAAAAATCATTCTAGAATTTTGTATAAGAAAGCACCATTACCTAAAACATAAAATATGAAAAGAGCATAATGGACCCTGCATCCAATAGGTCCATGCACCAAGATGAAGGAAATCTTATTTATTAAAAAAAAAAAAAAGAGGCAACAGGGCTATAAACAATGAACTAAAACCAGAAAATAATGACCACTGTAGAAGGCACAATCTGTCAACTAAAAATTAACCGGTAAAAATTGTCTTTTTAATAATGTTGCATGTATTTTTAAGTACATTAAAAAAATAGCAACTGAATACAGTTAACTTAGGTATGAGTATCAGTACAAATGGAACAAAGTTAAAGCAATATTCACCAGAAATCATTTGCCTTAAATACATATTAATTTGTAACTGATTAAAATATATATAAACACCTATTTCAAGATATTTAAGAAATAAAATAAAGAAAATCACTAGGTGAAACATATGAAGGCAAGTTAATTGAGAGAAAAAGGAAATGAAGTACTTACAATCACAAATAAATAATAAAAATATAAGCTGTATATTGAAGTGCCAATTAATAAAAATATAAGATGTATATAAAAGTGCCAACAAAATCTTACAAGATGAAGAAAATACTCTCTTCTTATGATACAGTCACTGCCAGACACATGTGATTACAGAACACTGGGAATTGGACTAGCATTACTGAGGATGTGAGGTTTAGCTATTTAATTTCATTAATTGAAATTTCATAGTCCCATGTCTGGCAGTTATTGCATTAGAAAGCACAGATCTAGGATCTTAGGTTATGCAGTTAAAACTATAAATAGATTAAAGACAAACCTAGAAAAGAACACAAATCCAAATATGTTAGAAATGAAAATGATGAAATAAATGTTGACACAAAATTTAAAGATCGTAAGAACTGCTTTGAAATAACAAATATATAAAAGAGATAGAACTTACATAATTTAAAGAGATAAAGGGAAGCTCATTTCTCACTGCTTAGAGAACTTACCACAACCCCAAACTGGAGGAGACATCAAAACCAAACGGATTCTGAGCCCAGTACCACAGGAAACAGCCAATTCTTCCAGTATCCCGAGTACTTCTATTTCTTCTTCTAGGTCAGTAGTTCTCAACAGTTTTTCACTTGTGTATCCACTTCTATGAATAGTACCTCTTGATTTTTATTTTATTGTTGCATTTATTCAGGTGACATTGGGTAGTAAAAATTACATAGGTTCCAGGTTCTCTGGGATAGGAGGACTCAGTCCAGGAAGGCTTGACTTCTCAGCAGAAGAAAATGAGGGAACTGATCGACTGGTGGGGGCCAGGGCCCAAGGCAGGCTTGGACAGAACTAAGGAAGGTCCCTTGCGTAGTAGCTAGAAGTCAATGCTGTGCTCCTGGAGAGGCGTCGTCCCAGTCTCCTCAGGTGCCACTGCCTGTCTAGGACCCATTGGACTTGCTCTACATTGCAGAGTCCGGAAACTCCCAGATCTGGTCTCTGCATATTCTTCTGGGGTGTCTGGCAGAGGCTGAGTCTAGCTTTCTTTCGGGGGCTCAGGCACGTCTGCATGGAGCTTTGGGCAACTCTCTTGCTTGGAACCTTGATGATGTCGAGTTTGGAGTCCTGGCCGAAATTACGTGCAGCCCCATGTTGAGTGGTATGTGAGTTCATGTCAGGGTACTTGGCCTGTGCCTGAGGGAGGAAGGACTGGCCCAGGACATGTGTCCTGGAGGCAGCCTGCAGATCACCAAGAGAGACCAAATGGGTCCTTCCGTCTCTCTGCTGGACCATGTGTCTTGCATCTTGGACAAAGTATTTGCAGGCCACGTGACATGTGTCAGCAATCAGCACTCCATGTCCACTATTCAGTCCAGGAGATGGCAAGATGCTTCACTCAGGTCTTTTGGTTGGAGACGCTGTGGAGGTGATGTCAGGTTTCCTGGTAGGTGATGACCAATTCGTGAGATCGGGATCAAAGATGAATTTCCTCTTTGTTGTGTGGGATGACATTGGGCTGTTGGGATGCTTTAGGAAGACAGAACACACAGAGATTGCATGTTAGAATTTGATCACCATCATGTACAAATAAGAATGAAACAGAGAAAATAATCTAAGATCTAATTGAAAAAGAAAAGGTGTGAACAGTAAAAGACATACCATTAGTCAGTTTCAAGATGCTGAGGTCAGCACAAAAGAAGTTACAAAGTCTCCAACTTTGACTTCACATTAAAAAAAAAAAGATGCATTAACATTCCTACAAATGTTTTTTGTAAACAAAGTGGAATCCAGCCCTTTCCTACAATCTTCTGAGGAAGAGACGCATATCATGCCCTTTGGAAGGCACTTTGACAATGTATGAGTTTAGATGGCTAATTTGGGGGCAGGGATGTGTATTCCAAGATGCCTATTGTGCCCTGAGGGTTTCACCTTTGGAAGCACTTAATAACGTGGCTCGTATGCCCTCCACTAGTATATTGTGAGTACATGTGCACGTTATTGTGCAAAATCAAAGACTCTCAGAAAAAAATAACCTTTGAGAACCACACTTCCAGGAACCACATGGGCGAAAATGGAATTTTTAGCATTCCCTCACACAGAAAAGTGCTGAGGCAAGCCCCGGTCACCCCCAAGAGAAAAGGAGACTGGATATATGGGACACTCACCCTTACATAGTCACAAGATTCTGTTGGTTCCCTCCAGTTGTGCTGCCACCTCTCCTGGGGTCTCCAGGGGAATCGCTGGAGTAGAGCCTGTCTCTGTTGTTCATGTGGCCTGCAGAAAGAAAACACATGAGATGGAAGTCACTCCATTGCCCATCTGAATGGAGACAAACCTTCCAGCGACCCGGGGCCTGTCCCTGTTTGGCTGCGATAGCGGTTAAGAGGGCGGCCCTGTGCCTTTGCCCAACTGGCCTTTTCCAGTCTCAGATTCTTCCCCCCCCACCCCAGGAAGCCCTCCAGGTTTATGTTCCAAGTACTTCCCATTCCACTCCTTTGCCATCGTGCCTGTTATGTGCGGAGTTTCAACATGTTCCCTGGAACACCTGCTCATCCCCACCTCCGTGATTCCACAGCAGGAGTGGCATGTCCTGAAAATGAGCTCTGGAAAACACGGGGCACTTTCCATCTCACTCCATGGCCCTGTCCTTGCCTGGACATGGCATCGCACACAGTGTCGACGTGGCGAGACCTGGGCTGAATAGATTTCAGCCACAAGATGGGTCCCATCCTCCCGCAATGCTCACCTTGGTCTTGGCTCCCCCTCTTTCTCAGTCCTCTTAAGGGGCTCTGGCTTCCACAGGTTCCAGGGTCCCTGTGGTTTCAGGTTCTCCTTCATCTTGTTGGAGGCCAGGGCCTGGGGGGCTAGGGCCCCTTGCCAACACTTCATGGGGCACCTGACACTGCTGGCCTTGTGCCCAAATGCTCCGCAGTCCTTGCACTTCAACTGTGGGGGAGGACAGGGAGTCAGTACGAATAAGAAGCGGGCAGACATATGGATGTCCCATATGGGCTATGGACAGGGGTCATTAGACGGGGGCTCACTCGGTGCCAGGACACTGAAGATTTGCTGGGGCTCTCCAAGGGCCATGTTGGGTAGGCCGGAAAGCCACAGAAAGGCTCCGGGCTGGGGAGAGCGTGAGGCACCATTGCTGTGCTGGTAATATCCACTTTTAGGTTAGTTTCCATTTTATTTCCTTACTCTAATTCATTTTCTAATCTTAAAATAGTAAGCTTATCTCATTAAATGTCAGCCTTTCTTCTTTTTTTTACGTTTTACTCGTGTGCAGTTTTGAAAAATTTTTTTCTTTGATCCGTGAGTAAGAAATTTCTTATTTTCTGAACATGGGGGTTTTCTAGTTAACTTTCAGTTATTAGCCTCTAATTTCATTGCAATGTAATCAGGAAACCTGTTCAGCATTCTGCTGAAATTGTTCAGATTTGTGTTTTATGGCCAGTTTTGTAAGCAATCTTTATAAATGCACATGCTTGAAAAAATGTATTTGAAGCTATTTAAATGAAATAATCTAAAAATGTTTATTGGGTCAAATTATTAATTAGTTATATCAAAGTTTCTGATGTTTGCTTAAGTCATCAATTATGTTAAAATACCATAATGGTGGATTTGTATCTTTTTTTTAATGTGTCGATTTTCACCTTGTGTATTTTGAGTCCACGTTATTTGGTGCTTACTAGTTTAGAATTGTTATGTGTTCCTAATAGAGTTTTTTTAATCTCTAATAATGCCTTTCAAACTTTTCCCTCCTGATTTCATTTAACATTTATCTGATATATTTTTTCCTTTTCCTTTTAACCTTTTGGTAGTCTCAATTTAGTTGCGGTCTGGAAAATAGCATATCACTTGACAAAAAAAAATCTATCCTGACATATCTTGTTGTTATGTATTTTATTTATTTATTTATTTATATTTTTTGTGGGGGTGGTTCTCTGACTGGGAATCAAACCCAGGCTGCAGAGTTGAGAGTGTGGAAACCTATGCACTACACGAGGGAACCCCCTGTTACATATTTTAATCAATCCTGTAAGACATTATTATTTAGAATTAACTTACATATATGCCACTTTCTTCACTATTTCTCCTTGTATTTCATACCTTAAATGAGGGATTTCTCTTTTGCCTGAAGTACATCTTCAGGAGTTTCTTAATGATCTCCTCGTAGCCAACCGCTTTATCTGACAATGTATTCAGCCCTCGTTTTGAAAACGTATTTTGTATTCTGTCCTCTCCCACTAGCATAGCATGAGAAAAAAAGGACCAAAACGAAGGCAAGAGAGAACACTAAGGGTACACAAAAATGTAATAGAAATAAACACAAATATATCAGTAACTATAGTAATAAATGAACTACTCAAAGTAGAAATATTTTAATGCTCCAGTGGACCTGAAAAGAATGTATTCTGCTGTTGCTGGGCGGTTTTTCTTTTCATATGTACATGACCAAGAGATCGTTGTTTAACTGTGAATCGATGTTTCATAAATTCTAAAACATTATCATCCATTAACCATCCAAAGATACCCTGTGACCTATTTCTTCTCTCCTTCTGAATATACTATTTTTTACTCATTTCATATTTCTCCTTTTTGCTCCTCTCTGCTGCATGTGGACAATTTCTTTAGATCTATTTTCCAGTATCTAATCTGTTGTTAAACTCCTTCACTAAATTTTAATTTTTCTTCAAATCTGTTTGGACACTTTTATCATCTCCTGCCCTATATTTTTTTCTAAGTTACACATATTTTATATCGTGAATGTGATAAGCCCAATATTTAAAGGCTTTACAAGTCTCAGTCTGTTGTGTGCTGTTTCTGCTGGTGTGCTTTCATAGTGCTTTGATTGCTTATGTGTTTTGTAATTTGGAGCCTGGGTTTATGGTAGGGTTGTATTTGCTTGTGTGAGGGGCCTGAAACACTGCTAGTCTGGGGCCACTGTAAACTAAATTCACATTTAAAATTTTTTTATAGAATTCTCAATCCTTTATGTGAATTTGAATCACAATGCCTAGCACCATAATAGAAAATAAGTAGTTCTAACTTTGGCATTAAGACCTAAAGTATAATACGAAAAGAAATTATAATAAGCCCTTTATTTCTACAAGGTTACTCCTCCACAGTGCAAGGGTAGTTACTTTAGTGTATTTATATTAAAATATAAATATGTATATATAGAAAAAAGTGAATGTATTCTCTGCATATAAATCTGTCTATAAATCATCTCAACAGTTATAGTCCTCTGATGTCATCATATATATGGCTGATAATTGTATTTCAAAGTATAATCACTGAATGAAAAGAAAAAGTTTAGAGGAAGTTGTTTTAAACTTATTACTAATTCTAAGATATTTTTTTAAAACAATTACTAGTTGAATCTACGAACACTAATAATTTTTTCACGCAATAATGTTTTTCAGTTACCATTATATTTTTAAATAATTTAACATTTATACCATTCAAATCACATGTAATAATGAACACACTATAGAAAAACTTCTACAAAAGATTTTTTACTTAGTTATAATGTCAATCTTCAACAACTTGAAATAAAAATTTTCATAGTCTTCAATTGAACTGTATGTCACTTTCTTTGAGAATGTCCTGTTTTTCATTAAAATAATTTCTAAACCACTCAATGTGTTCCACCTTCTGTTTAACACTCAGATACGGGTTTCTGGAAAGGCCACATGTCACCAGCTCCATAAAGTGGCAAATTGGTCCTTGTTTTGGAAAATCTTCCAAATATTTATCCAGAAATACATGTTCATGAAATTCTGAACCATCATCATCAAAACCTAGGAAATGAGACAAAATACATGACATTATAATTTTGAATGTAAAAACCACATTGTAAAATTCACATTAATGAGGTAATGTAGTATTACAACTAAAGGCATGAACTTTGAAGTCAGCCCTAGGTTTGCCCACCAATTCAATAACTGTGTCACTGGGCAAATGAATTAACATCTCTGAGCATCAGTTTCCTCAGGTATAAAATGAGGATTAAAACACTTTCTTCATGAAGATTTTGTAAAGATTAAATAACAAAAACAGAAAGCTCTTTTACAATGTTTAGCATACTGTAAATGTTCCAAGTGTAGCAGCAATTACTGCTAATAAATATTTTAATATCTAAAGCAACCACTAAGTAAACTATATAAGCTATACTTAAAAAATTCCTTAAGCAAACAAGATGGAAACTCACTTCAGACACAGATTAGGTAAGGTGAATGCAAAAGAACAGAGAAACCTCTACCCTGCTAACATTCATTTTTTAACCCATTTCCCATCTTGAAAATACAAAGTGCAGCTCACTGCCAGTTCACTTAAGTTTACATAAACTTGCTATTTGAGGCTGAACCAAATCTGACTGGTTTTCAATGTGAAAATAAAATATAAAAACTGTTCTTGGAGTTATTTCTAAACAGAAATTGTCTCTAATCCTAATCTAAGAGAAATGTATATGATGATCAGTATTTAATAGCTTTTTTTACACATAGGAATGTTACGTATTCTAGGATTTGACATTTTCAATGATCAAAAATTACTATATTTCGTAAATGGAAACACCACTACTAAACACAGACTGCTGTAAGTAGAATGATGTCATTTCTTTCCAAAGACTATTGATACACTAGAGCAATGCAAAAGTAATAAAAGTGAAATATTTGTGGCGAACTTTGGGAGACAGGTTAGGACTATAATCCACGAGTTATCTTGGAATAAACGCTGTAGCTGCAAGCGCCACTGTGAGTGTTCTCAGGGAAAAGGAGAAATGGGTAAAAGAAGAAATCATGAGTGTTTATATGAATATCTGATAGAGTAGATTTCAGAACAAAGAAAATTAATAAGGAGAAAGAGGGACATTACGCAATGGAAGAATAAAAGCACAAGGAAGACACAGCATCTGAATTATGTATGCACCAAATAATAGTTTTTAAATACATGAAAGCAAAACTAGTAGAATTAAGAAGAAGCAGAAAACTCCACAATTATAGTTGGATATTTCAATATCCCACTGTCAGCAATTGAGAGAATCACCAGGTAGAAAATTAACAAAGATACAGAAAAACTGAACAACCAACAGCATCAAACTGATGTCTAGAAAACTCACCCCAAAAATGGTAGAATAGAAATTCTTTCCAAGCATCCATGAAACATTTATCTAGCTAAACTATATCCTGGGTCACAAATTCCAACACATTTAAAATACCTGAAATAATTAACACATGGTATGCTCAATGATCATAATGCAATCATAATCAATAACACAAAGACAACAGACGCAGTTGGAAATTAATGTGCTTAAAAACATTTCATGGGCCATAAAGAAAATCTCAAAGGAAATATTTAAGTACAGAGTATTGAATCAAAATGAAAACATAACAAATCAAAATTTGTAAGACACAGCTAAAACAGTGTTGTGCAAAAAAAAAGTCTCAAATAAATAATTTAAGCTCTCATCTCAAGAATCTAGTAAAAGAACAAAAAAATAATTGCAAAGTAATCAAAAATGAAATATAGAGATAGTATCAGAAATCAATAAAATTAAAAACAAATTCAACAAAAGCAATATCTAGATATTCAAAAAATATCAGTAAGATTGCTACATCTTTAGGAAGTCTGATAAAGACACGAGAGAAGGCACCAACCACCAATATTAGGAATGAAAAAGGAATTATCATTATATTAATAAATCCTGAATTCATTAAAGAGATAGTAAAAAAACACTACAAACCACTGTACACTCACAAATTCAACAACTTGGAAAAAAAGGACAACTTAAAAAAATCCGTTAAACTACCAAAACTCAAATTAAATTACAACAGATACCCTAAATAGTTGTGTAACTATTAAAAATTTATTAATAAAATCTTTCAGAAAAGAAAGCTCTAAACCCAGATCATGTCACTTGATAATTTTATCAAACATTTAAAGAGAAGTTAACACGAACCTTACACAATCTCTGCCAAAACCAGAAGACAGAAGGGCACGTCCTAACTTACTTATGAAGCCAGCATTCCCTTCCCATCTGAGAGAGAGAGAGAGAAGGGAGAGGGAATATGAACCAATACTTCTCACAAATTTAGAGGCAAAAACTCAAAAACAATTAGCAAACAACTCCAAAAATGTACAAAAAGCCTTCCATACCAAGACCAATAGGGTATATGTAAGATGTGCAGGGCGGGCTCAGGACAGGGTCTCCCTCTGTGATGTCACTTGTCTAACTCAAATGTTTGCACCTCCTGGGTGAGGTCCAGTCAGGGCTTCACTATACTATTAATCTTAAAATGTCTAGCAGAAAAAATAATTCTATTTCACTGGTTTATTCTACTTTTTAAAAGGTTTTACTTCTGCCAGACCCCGTATTTGAAAATCAACATGACCCACCACATTAACAAGTTAAAGAAGAAGATCACAGGGGCCAATACTCATTGTGATCAACACTCGCACCTCACTTCGTCTCATCACACAGGCATTGTGGTCACCTCACATCATCATAAGTGGGGCGAGTACAGGACAATGACATGATTGAGAGACAGAGAAACCACATTCACATAAGTGTACTGTTATACTTGTTTTATTATTAGTTACTGTTGTTAATCTCTTACTGTGCCTAACTTATAAATTAAACTTTATCATAGGTACGTATTATGTATAGCAAAAAAGTAGTACACTAAGACTGTGCAGAAAGTATTCAGCCATGTAATATGCAAAATAGAGGCATTTATAGTTAGTATTTTGTGGACAGCCCTCATATATAGGGCTCTGTACTATCTGTGGTTTTACGCATTCACTGGGGGTCTTGGAATATATCCCACAAAGTTAAGGGAGGACTACTATACCAGTGAAATTAAGAGTGGGGATGAGGGACAAAAACCAGGATTAATTAAAATTGGTTTAGGGAATAGTTAGATCTCCCAAGTCCCAGCTTCCACCTGCACTTCTGGATGACTACACCAGGCAATGAAAAAGAAGGGCAGTTTACTTTTGGGAGAAATTAAAATGGAAAAGTAAATAAGTCACTGAATTGATAAAAAGGGAATTCAGTGAAAGTCCGTATGCCGAATGTGAAGACCACCCCTCCTCCCAATCCCTTTCCCCACAGTTTTCAGAGCACAGCCAGGGCCTAGAGCCCCAAGCCAGAGGGTTGGAAGATTTCTCACCAGAGAGTCGATGAAAAGAACTACTAAGATGGAATTATGATGGTCTCCAAATTGTCTCCTTCCAAACTCCTCTGAAATGCAGCCAACCAGTTGACAAGTCCACTCATGTGGACAAATCCAATAAACACATTTTTATGTCTTAAAATATGATCAAAAGTCCAAAGAACAGCGGATGTTTTAGGAAAGCCTCTAGTGTAAATGGCACACACCTGAGTAGAAACTGGTACCCACCCATCAAAATCCATTCTCCCTCTTTATCGTAGTAGAAGAATAAAAACGTGTACGTGCCTGTTCAACAACGTTACATTTGCCAGTGCCCTTTGGGTTAGGTGTGGCCACATGATTAAATTTTCACCAATGGAATATGAACAGAAATGACAGGTGACATTATCAGGACAGAGTGTTTAAGATAGTGGAATTGCTTACACTCTTCCCTCTTTGCCCGTTCTTGTAAGTCAGAGCCCAACGTTCCTGTGACTCATCTTACATCACACCCATGAGGAAAACCCCCTGTGGGAGGGAAGATAAATACAATGGAAGAAACCTGGACCCTTGGATAATTATGTGCAGCATGGCTGCTTACTGATCTGGAACTTAAACTATTATATCACATTTCTACCCTGTTGAACCAATGCAGGTATGGGGTTTCAGTGAGACAGCAGCTAGTGTTAACCTAATACAAACTCCAAAACAAAAAGAAACTGAGGAAATGAAAAAATGTGGGTAGCAGGAAAAAATCTATTACCAAGACTAACAGCAACAATTTTTAAACAGGGTTTAAGAAGTTAAAAATATGAGAGTAGAAACAAAAACCCCAGAGAGAGGTTAAAAGATAAAGTAGAGGAATGTGCCCAGACCACAGAATAAAAAAAGAAAGAGGAGAGAGAGAGACTGGGAGGCCAAAATTATCAAATAATAAAAGAAATTTCTTCACAACTGAAAAATAAAGTTCCCAGGTAAAAATTCCCAATGGTGCCTAGAATCGTGATTTTTAAACAAATCAAATCCCTTACCAAGGATCACTGTTCTGAAACTTAGGTATATTAATCATACTAGCATAAATAATCAATATAGATTTAACAAAAATTGTGATATATCTATATTGTGAAGATGAGGGGAAGACACACACACTAGATAATACCTAAAATGGATAACAAAATTAGGCACATAATTTAGAAACGTAAATAATAAAAAAGACCCAACACATTGAAAGAGGTTGGCTTTGAGAAAAGGTAACAAAAAGAATTGCTTTATAAGCTTTATATTAAACTATAAAATTACTGTGATTTAAAAAACTAAAATTAATTTAAAAAGAGACAGATTGGGAGATAACATTTCCAACTATGTAACGGATGAATCAAGTTTCTACTAACTGATAAACCCAAAAGAAAAAGTCATAGAACAAATACAAGATAGCCAATAAACATACAAAAAATGCACAATCTGCTTAGCAATCAGGGAAATACAATTGAAAACATCAGTGACATCACTTTTGTCTCTGAGCATTTGAAAGATTAATAAATATTCAGCATTAGGTAATATGGAGAAATAGGATTTTCACATAATAGTTGCTTGGAGGGTGAATGGGCTATCTTTTTAGAAGAGAATGTATCAGTATTTATTACGATGTAAAATATACCTATATTTTGACCCTTCTAGGAATAAAGTACTCAAACATGTACAGAAGGACATATATAAAAGGACTTAGTACAACTCCGTCCATCAACAGGAAAATGGTAAAATACTTACAGTGCATTCATACAATGGCATACTACAGAACTATCAAGTACAAAATAGTTCTATTTGATAAGATTTTTGAATAAAGTTCATCTGTGTCTACCGATGCCTGTGACTGAGAATGACTCTTGGAGAGCATTTCCAAAACACCCTTAATTTGGCGGCATATACGAGTATATGCATGGCTAATGGAGGTTTAAGAGCAAGATTCTGTTAACTGGGTAATGCCAAAGATATGATGAAATTTGAAGTCAAAATCAAAGCTACAATAAAAATGATTTTATTGTTAATCCAACCTACAACACATACATCTAAGTGGGAACAACTCCACCTAAGAGCTGTTATAAATCTCTATGCTGGCAAAGTACTACAGAAGGGACAGTTTTTCAAACAAAAACTGATAAAAAGCCTCCTTATTGGTAGAGAGAACATGACATTTTATTAATCTTAGAAATAAAGTGAAAGAAATATAAAAGAATGTTACTGAACTGTGTGGCTCCGGGTTCTAAGGCCAGTCTCTCCGAGTACTCAGAAGTTGCTAAGTTATACTAAGATGAGTGAACAAAGTGAGAAAGTTTCTACAATGTCTTTCCTGTTTCTCATTCAGATAACACTTGTCTTAAGGAGCTGGAAATGAGATACCTCCCTTTCTACCCGCAAAACATCAATAGTGTGTACAGTGTATGTGGATACTTGTCACATTTATCCCCATAACCTGACCAAAACCTATGCTTTTTCCCCTTTTTTAGAAATTAAACTTTCTCA
>PVJL010006083.1:0-97715 GCA_004026885.1 Lyroderma lyra
GGGGTGGGAGAGGAGGGGGGGAAGCTAAATATAAGGTGATGGAAAGAGAAGTCACATTAGGTGGTGAACTTATTATACATCAAGTTGACAATGCACTGTAGAATTATATGCCTGAAACCTATGTAATCCTTGCTAACAGATGTCACCCCAATAAGTCTAACAATAAAAATGAATTTAAAAAAAAAAAAAAAAAAAAGAAGTGTAGCATGAGTGACTACTAAGCCTTTTTTAAAAAATGATCAAGATTTCAGAGTTGTTTGTAATTGCAGCATAAATTAGCTTATTCTCACTGATCCATATTTTCTCCTACATCACAAAATATGTTGTCTCTCCTGCCATTTTAGATGTATCCCTCCATTTGCTCTCTATCCTCAGCTAACCTGCTCCATTGATCATCCTCTCTTT
This sequence comes from Lyroderma lyra, assembly GCA_004026885.1. Lineage (NCBI taxonomy): Eukaryota > Metazoa > Chordata > Mammalia > Chiroptera > Megadermatidae > Lyroderma > Lyroderma lyra. The sequence continues at coordinate 406 of PVJL010006083.1, forward strand.
TTCTCTATTTTCAACCTTTCCTTCATTCCATTCAGGAAAAAAAATACTAAAATTATTCCTTTTCAATCTTTTAAAAAATGTTCTTTACTGAATCTATATACTTCCTTTAGCTTCCATCTTTATCTCTTTCCCTCATACGCCAACTCTCACAGCCTCTCCCAAAATACACAGTCTTTACAAACTGAATTCACTTGTATATCTCCCATTTACTCCTCATTCCATTATATTTTAATTGTCACTTCACATCATTTGATTGAAAGCATTCTTTCCAAAACTATACATACAATTCAGTAGCTGAATTCAACAGACCCTATCTTGAACATGTTGGTTAACTTACCTACTGAACAATCTTCTCCTCACTTAAAGTAACCAGTCCACATGCCTTCTAAATGAACCTGTTGTGCCATGGCCCTCAGGCTGTGTCGAGTAAATGTGGATGTTCTCTCTACTATGAGATTCCCCCAGGCCACTCCCCAGCCCAGTACAACTAATTAACCAGGAGAAGATACCTGATCTAGAAACAGCCAACTGATAAGACAGGACAGAAATTTGTGATTTGTGTGCATAGGCTCAAAAAGAAGAGGCTGGTTAGGTTCTCTCACAAATTTGAACTAAGATTAAAAGAAATCTGGCAGTTGGTGAGGAGGCAATGGACCTAGGAGGCCTTAATGGCTATATATAGGGGTAATTCAGAAAGTATCTGGCCATGTAATATGAAAAATAGAGGCATTTATGGCTGGATTTTTTCCAGACAGCCCTCCTATAAGAAACCACAGAGAAAGGTATCGGCTGAGAACAGATAACTAAGCAGCTGCTCACAGATGGCCTCTGGGAAAGGGCCAGAGGAAATAGCTTTGGTTCCTGGTGGCTTTCCGGATCCCAGTGGCCCATCCTTTTGTGGGCCTGTTGTTCCATTTTTATTCTCAGACTTACACAAAACTCCATAAAGTATCCTTAAAATAAACCCCAATTACTATAGCTTGAATGGATGTCTTCCTAGCAAAACACCCTTTTAAAGCATGGGTGTCCAAACTTTTGGCTTCCCTGGGGCACATTGGAAGAAAAAGATTCATCTTTGGCCACACATAAAATACACTGACACTAATGATTAGCTGATGAGGAAGAAAAAAAAAGATCCATGCATAATTTTCATAATCGTCTAAGAAAGTTTACGAATTTGTATTGGGCCACATTCAATGGGCCGCAGGTTACACAAGCTTGTTTTAAAGCCTTACATTATTTTGCCTCCTTATAACATTTTATACTACTAACCACATACTCTTTTTTTAAAGTGTCTCCCTTCCTTACTTCTCTGCTTTGTCTCCTACCTCTCGTTTCTTCACAGTCTCCTTTGAGAGCTCCTCAAAGAAGATAAGAAGAGTGTCAGGAATGAATTAGTATCACAGAATTTTAAAGAAATTTAAGAACATAGTATCCCATTGTCTCATTTTATAGCTGAAGAAATGAAGAATCAGAGAACTAACGATTTACCCAAAGTGGCACAGCTGCCTTGTGGCAGAGTTGGACAGTCATTAAGATCACCTGACTCCTTGCCTAACACCCTTGAGGGGACACCATGATTAATCAACTGCTCTCAAACTTACCAAGAGCAAATTGGCAAGACAGAAGACCTAGTAAGGAGGTAATTTATCCTCTCAACAGAATTGCCTTCTATTACAGTACATGATTCCCTTTAGCCTACTGCACGTGGGCGACAGGAGCAGATGTTCTGAGAGCAGGGGTGTGAGGAAGGCAAACTAACACCTTCTCTTTGATGAACTTGGAAGGACTCGAACTGCTCTCTCTAGAGTAGCTAAGACAGCAGCAGAGATGTAGCAAAGCTTTGATCCTAGAACTTGAGGTCCCAGAGTCATGAAATCACCCCACATAGAGAAACAGGGTAAGCTTTAAATCAAGCCTGGTCATCTAAGTCTGGGTATGAAATATATTAAGTCACAAAAAGTGGTGACAGATATAAGGTTAGTGGAAAATGTGCCAAATTATTTCATTAGAAAACTGCTCTAAAATACCATATTTAAACATGTTGAGATTATTTTTTGTCAATGTTTCAAATGTTCAACTGAAGACAGGTAAATGAATATGCATGTGTGTGCATGTAAGAATGCATATATATCTCGATGTGTGTATGTATCTATATTTACATATAAATGTATTTACTGATTGAAAGAGAAGGAAAACTAGTACTAGAGCTTGAACAGAAAACTTCATCTGAATTGGAAAAAATGTATAATCCTATGACTAAAACACAAGGCATCGGCCACTTAGTAACAGCATTTTCAAATTGTGAGTTTAACTTTTTTAAAGAGTAAAATAAGATATTTTTAAAAGCACATAACATGTTTTTTTAAATTATGAGGGCTATCCGGAAAGTCTCCAGCCATGTAACATGAAAAATAGAGGCATTTATGGCTGGGTTTTTTCAGGACAGCCCTTGTATAGTTACAGTTTTGTGTGTGTGTGTGTGTGTGTGTGTGTGTGTGTGTGTCTGTGTGTATAAAACATATATACCTAACATGTATTACTATATATACTTCTTGTCACATGCTATATATATATATATATATATATATATATTTAAGATTATAATATATATGCTATATATAATTATATATTCACACACTATATAGTATATAGGTATATACTACATATCACTAAACACATACACACACGCATATGCATGCAAAATGACAAAAAACAAAATCTTCTGTGGGTTCTAATTGAACTTTTCACATAGTATGCCAAGAGAAAACATGTTCTGATTTCTCAGTGGAGGACAAAACAAGCAAAAGCTGAAGGAGCCATCGAACTACAGCTTTGATTAAATAGCTACATTGAGTCCAAAATTCCAGAAATGTTTTGACTGCCTACTCTGTGCTGTCAACCTACAAGCTCTGACAATTGAGTTCACGAGCTCATCCTAGAAAAAGTGCTACATTCTCCACTGCTGAATATCACTATGGTCACCTTCAAAGCGCTCCCTGAGAAGCTTTGCACCAGTGACAGTGCCCAATCCATCCTTCAGAGCAATTTTGGAACTCATTTTCTAAAATGGCCATCAGAGCTGTCATCGCATGACCCTTGATATCCTAAATGTCATTAAAATCTCTTCCTTTCAATATTTTCTTTATCTTTGGGTAAAGAAAAAAGTCACTGGGGGCCAGATCAGGTGAGTAGGAAGGGGGTTCCAATACAGTTATCTGTGTATTGGCTAAAAACTGCCTCACAGACAGTGCCGTGTGAGCTGGCGCATTGTCATGATGCAGGAGGCATGAGTTGATGGTGAAAAATTCAGGTCATTTTTATCTAACTTCTCCATGCAGCCTTTTCAGCACCTGTTGTACCAACTGGATGGTAAACTTGGTTGACTGTTCAGTTGGTACAAATTCATAATGAACAATCCCTCTGATATCAAAGAAAGGTTAGCAACATCATTTTGACACTTGATTTGGACTGATGGAACTTTTTTGTTGTGGAGAATTGACTGACTTCCATTGTGTACTTCGACACTTTGTTTCAGGGTCCTATTGGTACACCCAGGTTTCATCACTAGTGATAACATGGCCCCAAATATCATCTTGCCTCTCCAAAAGGTCTTGGCAAATTTTTACTCTCCTTTGCTTTTGTTCTTGGGTGAGCTCCTTTGGGGCCTTTTTGTTTGTTGTTTGCACATACCTTTCTCATGGAAAGATTCAGTTAAGATTTTCCTGTTTCTCTATCAATGTTTACTTGGTCTGCTATGATTCTCACAGTTTGCCAATGGTTTTAACACACAATTTGACAAAAATCTGCACTGTTTTCATCAGTTCTACTTGTTACTGGCTGTCCTGACCTCTCTTCATCAGTGACGCTTTCTCTCCCCTCAGAAAAACATCTAATCCATTTGTACACTGCCGTTTTCTTCATGGCATTATCATCATAAACTTGGACTAACATGTTCTGGCTTTCACTTTCATTCTTGCCAAGTTCAACAAGAAATTTAGAATTTGTTCATTGCTCTAATTCAGGCTCCGACACTCTCGCGAGAGCACCCAAAAACAGGCCACAACAATTATGAACGCCACTCAGCAAGACACCACCACACGTCTACATGAACACAGCTGTGAGACACAGATATACCAAGGTTATGAAACCTTACCGAGTTGTTTGTACAGTGCTGCCAATGTCAGCGCATGGTGTCAAGTTCACAAACTTAATTGTCAGAACTCATATGTCAGATTATTTATATCCTGATACACTCACTTTCAGGGTAAAGTCAGTATCTCGCTTTGGAACAGCAGTGCCACAGCCAAAACATGGCATATGCTTCAGCAGCTAATATTTTATCCTGGGCATGGATGAAAATACCCTTTTATGGTAATGTGCAGAGTTCACATAAAAATTTTGGCAGTTCTTAAATATTCATGTTTAGTCCTCAAACTCAGTTCTCAATTCTAAGTACAAATTCTTTCTCCTAGAGCCACTTTCTCCCAACTCCAAGGAGAAGATTCTCATTTTTAGCCTTCCTTGCCCCACAAATCCCTTGAATACTCCCCGTGGCCTGGCCCTGCTCAGCTCTAGATATAGTCAGCAATGGCTTCCCAGATCTTCCCTTTTTCAGCCCTTATTTTCCATCTTCCATTGTCCAAAATCACCAGAGACCTTTAAACCTGTCCTATATTTTCATACTTTTTAATGATTCCATTTTTTTCTTATAACACCTAATATGTACTCCTTAGGCCCCTTCCCTCAGAACCACCTGCTGTGACCAATATTCCAAATTTACCGGATCAACAGAAGCCGCCAAGCCATCCTTAACTGTGTACAGACATTGACCTATATGAGGGCTGTCCATAAAGTATCCAGCCATGTAATATGAAAAACAGAAGCATTTATGGCTGTTTTTTTTTTTCCAGACAGCCCTCGTATTAAAGCCAATACACAGTATAATCACTCTTAGCCTACCAGATAAAGGCATTCTCAATCTGCACACATTTCAGGAAGTTCATTGTAACAGGAAAAATTTCAAAGACCAACAGAAACTCTCTCCTTAGAGACTGTCACTAACACCGCAAGTTCACCGCAGTCTTTAGCCTCAGGAAAGTAAGAAATTCATTCATCTGTTGAATTTTTAATGTCTTTACCTCTTGTCAATGCATTGCTCTGTTTATAAGCTGCAAAATGTTTGGGATCGAATGTCTGCTCTTCAAATCTGCTACTTTTGGCAGGGTTTTCAGTTAATACCTAAGGGCACCATTTTAACAATTTCAGGAATTCTCTATGTAAGTTAACAAAGGACCATTCTCTTAAAATGCACTGGATTGGAACCTCTCATTTGGTATATTTTCACTAACACAGACAGATCTGCTTCTCACTATGTTTAATGCAGACAGGAAAAAAAAGTATGTTGTGTCTCTTCACTCAGAGGCTCCTACTAAATCATTCTCTAACATACTCTATTTAGTAATGTATTGTGTTTATTCTTTGTCCACAAGTTAGAAGGTAAGCTCTAAAGAAGGCAGGAATTTGTCTTCACTCTTTGATTAATCTCAATGGCCTATAATAGTGCCTGACACAAAATATAAGTTCAATTTATATGTTGATTTTTTAAGTAATTAATGTCCTGCTGTAACAGTTTAAACCTAAATGCTTTGAATGGAGAAATAGCTTAAGGGTTTTAAATGAAAAGTAAAAGGGAATCATGAATATTACACCCATTCATAAGGGTATGAATTATTCCATGAAGGGTCAGAAACATAATATTTATTTGTGTTCCAAAATGAAGCAAATTGGGTTTCATACCCCTAAAAAAGTTTTTTAAGATATCCAATAAAAGTCATTTTTTTATTACCTCCTCTTTCATTCCTTCAAACAAGAAATATAGAGCCATGGGGCTCAGAAAAATGGGACAGAGGCTGTTATTCTATTCTAGTCAGTAATGCTCCCAACCTATGATAAAGAAAATGGCTCCCCCCGTAGATCTACCCCCATTCCATGCTCAGCCATGGAGACTGTCATCATAGCTCCCAAGGCTATAGCATATAGTGCCCAGTCCACATGAGCATCCATGGGGTCATCTCCATGTGACATTCCTACTTCCACAAAAACATCTGCTTTTCAGTGAGATCAGATCTCTGCTAGTAACTAAAACTACAAACCCCAAATTCTTTCCCAGACAGCCCTTAAGTATCCATCTAATATCCCTTTTAAGTCCTTTCCCTTCCCATCTCTCAAACACAAAAAGTTATTTGTACCTGTTTTGCTATCTCTCATAATGTTGTTTGACAACTTATCCTTATAGATGGATAGACTCCAGGCCTTAAAAACACAAAAAAGATCTGGTTTGTCTTTTTCAGGGAACAAATAAAATTCAGGCTTTAGGACATTTTGGATGGTAGTGAAGTGGAGAAATTCAGCTAACACTGGGTTTAGCTGCTTGTAATATAAACTCCAAAATGATAATAGCCTTAAAAATGAAAATGTTTACTTTATCTCCCTTAAAAGAAATTCTGAGACAGTGCCCTAGCCTGATATGGAGGCACTTTAATGTCCCATCATTTTTAGCATTTCCATCTCATAACCTAAGATCACTGCTCATGTATTGACCATGTGGAAGAGGGTAAAGAACACAAGCCAGATGTCTTTTAAGATTCCCCAGGGTGCTAATCACTGCCTCTCATTGGCCAATAAATAGTCACACAGTCAGACTAGCTATGAAGGAAGCTGGCAAACGTAGTCTTTATCCCATATGGCCACATTAGATATTGGAGGAGGCAAACAGCAGTCTATCCCACAGAGAGTGAGCATTCATTCTGCTCTTTCATGATGAGTTGGCAATAGTGAAAAACAAAGCTCAGCATCTTCTCAACAGGTCATCAGGCTATACTGAAATATTACTAAATAATTCTTTTATTTTTCCAACCTTAAGACCCACCTCAAGTCTTAACTGCCATTTGCCCCTCACTTTGGATCAAGGTTAGGGAAAGAGACAGTCAGTTGTCAGCAGAACTCAGAAGTTCTTTCGTCATCAGACTTGGTCTCAGATAGATAAACAGATATTCACAAGATATGTAATATGGAAAGAAAGGGATGTAAAAGAAGAAAACTAAAAAACCAAGCCTACTTGCAATCCTATGAAGTTTAGATATAAGGCACTAATGTAGGTGATATTATCCTGTCCCTACCTCCATTCCCACCAAATTGTAAACTTAAAAGAATTTGCATTATTGTTTTACAGCCCCCAAAATCTTCTACATAGCCAAAACTCAATGTATCTTTTTGCTTCATTTAGTTGAAAATGAATAATAATATACACATACATAAAAAGTTATGTGAAAAGAAGATAAAGAATTTAAAACATTTTTAAATTAATGGCATGGCAGAAAAGAGAACTGGACCTACGGTTGGCAGGCCTAGGTTCTCTAACTCTCTTCACTAATTATTGCTTATTTGACCTCTGTTTCCTCATGTGAAAATGGAGAGTATAATTTTGCCCCTTCCCTCCTCTGGTTATAGTAACAAATGAGTATTAATTGCAAAATGCTGTACAGGATATTAATTTTTTGTATTCTTCTTCCTAGACCTACCCAGTAAGAATACCAGATCAAAGAATCTTTGCAATTCATGAGATAATCAAAACAAAAAGCAATAAGGGAAGCATGTATTGGGACAAAGAGCCAGACTCTTTGGCATTGTATGACCTCCCAGTAAAGCTCCACACTGCAATAAAGATGACAACCAGAAGCAGCAAACCATGAATCACCCATGGAAAGACCTTCATGGCAGCATTTAGACACCTTCTGCCTTGGCTCAGGGTCTCAGATTTGGTTCACATCCTTTTTCTGCAACTCTCATGATCATATAATAAACACAATGAGCAGAGATGTGTTCAGATATCTTGAGAGGCTCATGAATCACTAGGAAATAAACACTCTGGCTTAAGACAATCTTCCAACTACTGTTCGAAGTCTGGCCACACACATCCTACTTGAAGAATCCATTCAATGTCTTTTGGAATGTCACAGTGTGGTTGAAATTACAATTCAGACCCTATCACCTAACCAGATAGAGAGATACCTTCACTCCTGGCCATTATTTGATGGGGCTATTAAACTGAGAATGTAAAAATGGGGAAACTGGTCAAATCTGGGGATCTAGAAAAGGTTTGTCAGAAGATGAGGCATTAGATCTGAATCTGAAGAATTAAAATTACTTGTATCAAATGAAAAGAGAACAGAAGAGATTCCCAGACAGAAGAAATAGTACGTGCCAAGGCTGAGCAGTATGAGACAGTAGAACTAACTTAATAAACTGACAATAGGACAGTTTTAGTGGAACATGAAGAGCAAAAAGGAGAGCGGTACAGGCAAAATTGGAGAGTTATAGTATAAGTTGGGGTTCTTTGCTTGTGAGTCACAGAAGTGAATTCTGCCTCAGTCATCAAAATGAGGAAGAAATAGTTTGGAAATACACTAAAGAACTCACAAAGTTGAAGGGTGTTCATAGGATATACCAGCAAGATCACTGGAGATCTTAGAAGTGCAGTTTTGTTGGATCCAGAGTGAATGGCTCAAAGTGCGATTGGAAAGTAGGATGAAGGAGCATTGAGTACAGACTTCCTTTGGGGCAGTTTGGCTATACATGGAGAGGTCAGAGAGAATGAGTTAGTCCAGGATATGGATGCAGGGTCAAGGAAGGCTTTTTCTAAGATTAAGGAGTCGGGACCATATTTCAATGCCAATGAAAGAGGGAAGTTGAGTCTATAAAAAAATAAGGGATCATGCTTAGAATAGGTTTTCAAGAAGGCAAAGAATCTGTAGCATAAGTGGAGGAATTGTTCTTCACAAGCAGGAGCAGCTCCTCCAGTGCATGCCAAGAGGAAGGAAGGGCAGATACAAAGAGAGTCATTTGTGATGGCAGTAAACAGATTCTGTTCCCTGCTGCTGGCTTTCATTTCATTTCATTTTTGAAGTAGGTCATTTTCTGAGATAGGGAAGGGTGAGAGGTAAGTAAAGAGGATTAGGAAAAGTAAAGGAAGAAGAAAATGTTTAAAAGTCATTGTGGGAAAGAGCTCCAAGATGGAGGAGTAGATAAATACTGTGCCTGCTTCCTTCTGTAAACATATTAAAATTACAACTAAATTAGAGAACAATCAACCTGGAGAACCATCTGAAGTCTTGTTAAACAGGAGTTTTATAATTAAGGATACAGAGAAGCCGGGTCAAGACTGATAGGAAGGATGGAGATGTAAAACAGGCTGGTCCAAAGCCTACATGGGGTGGTTGAGAATAGGGAGAAATATTTTGGCCACAGAGGTTCCCCATGGAGGAGCAAGGGATCCCAGCCCCACCAAAAGCTCCCTGGCCTAGAGTACTGTTGCTGGAAAGAGGAACCCTCACAACATCTGGCTGTAAAGAACAGTGTGGATTCTGATCATCTGGGAGAGACAAAAGGCTGCAGGAAGCCTGGACATCTTCTTAATTGGTCTGCTCACTCACTGCAGACACTCACTCTGATTGTCACTACAGGGTTGGTGACTCAGAGGCATCAGAAGCATAAGGAGGGCAGACTGAGGTGTGTGGCTTTGGGACGAGGGATGAGGGATGGTTGTCATTTTACCTGTATGGGGTCCTCCACCCATGGAGCTGGCAGGCTGGCACCATCTTACTTATCTGTGTTGCACCCTCCCCTCCATGGCCAAAGCTGAATCTCAAATGGCCTGGTAAGTTCCACTTGCTTCACCCTGCTAATTTACAGAGACCCCATCTCATCCAATTCCACACAGCTTGAGGCTTTATCAGCAATTAAACCTTATGAAAGTCAGCAGGTGGCAGCAGGCCCTCAAGTTTCCTGGTTTTTATCGGAACTACCCCAGGCTTGGTACTAGTGGCAGTCATCCCTGGTTTATAGCGTAGCCTCTCTCACATGCTTCCAGGTTTAGCACAGGCAGCAAACAACCACAGATTATTTTGTAGCTCCTACCAGGTAGTCCCTGGCCAATCACAGACAGTGAGTGAACTGGGCCTGCAATGGAGGCCTTCCCAAGAGGCCCCAGAACCAACATACTTGGAGGTGGACTTCAGACCACAGAAGAGCACTGACCAATTAGCTCCACAAATGGCACACATAAAAGGCAGCCTTAACAGGCCCCAGAGACAGCTTAGGTGAATCCCACTCAATGGGGTAAGGCCCACATGCAGCAGCCTGTAAGCTGTGGACGTGGACAAATCCCAAAGCGAACCAGCCTGAGGGTCAATCCTACTCAGTGATATGCCAATAGCAATCAAGGCTCAACTATACCAGAAATGCACACATAACCCACACAAAAGACACACCTGGAGTACCCAGCTCAGGTAACCAGAGACTGTGCCAGGGCACCACAGGACACCCTACATAAGGCCACTCAGCCAAGACTGGAAGATGTAATAGATCTGCCTAATACACAGAAATAAACACAGAGGCAGCCAAAATGAGGAAACAAAGAAATATACCTCAAATGAAAGAACAGGAGAAAACTACAGAAAAATACCTAAACAAAATGGAGGCAAGCAACCTACCAGACACAGAGTTAAAAACAATGGTTATAAAAACGCTCAAGGAACTTATTGAGAACTTCAATAGAGATAGCAAGCATAAAAAAAGGTACAAAAACCATAAAAACAACCAGTCAAAAGTGAAGAATACAATAACTGAAATAAAGAATGCACTAGAAGGAAACACCAGCAGATGAGATAAAGCAGAAGATCAAATCATCAATTTGGGATACAAGGTAGTTGAAAACACCCAATTGAAACAACATACATACATACATACATACATACATACATACATACATAAAAATGAGACTACTTTAAGAGACCTCTGGGACTACATGAAGCATAATAACATTCACATCATAGGAGTACCAGAAGGAGAAGAGAGAAAGCAAGTGATTGAGAACCTATTTGATGAAATAATGACAGAAAACTTTTCTAACCTGGCAAAGAAAATAGACATACAAGCCCAGGAAGGACAGAGAGTCCCAAAACAAGATGAACTCAAACATGCCCACACCAAGATACATTACAATTAAAATGCCAAAGATTCAAGACAAAGAGAGTATCCTAAAAGCAGCAAGAGAAAGGCAGTTAGCTAGCTACAAGAGACTTCCCAAACTTTCCAAGTCAGAAGGAACTGGCACAAATTATTCAACGTGATAAAAAGTAAGGACCTACAACCAAAGATACTCTACCCAGCAAGGTTATCATTTAAAATCAGAGGACAGATAAAGAACTTCCCAGACAAGAAAAAGACAAAGGACTTCATCAGCACCAAACCAGTATTTCAAGAAGTGTTAGAGGAACTTCTTTAAGATGGAAAAAAAAAGTTCAAAAATAGGAATAATAAAATGGCAACAGTCATATTATCCATCAACAATTACTTTCAATAAAAATGGATTAAATGTTCCAATTAAAAGACAAAGAAGATTTGAATAGATAAAAAAATAAAACCCTTAAATATGCTGCCTACAAGAGACTCGCTTCAGATTGAAAGACACACAGACTGAAAGTAAAAGGACAGAAAAAGTTATTTCAGGAAAATAGAAACAAACAAAAAATGTTGGGGTAGCAATACTTACACCAGACAAAATAGACTTTAAAACAAAGGCTATAACAAGAGACAAAAAAGAACCTAGTATTCCCACTTCTGGGTATTTATTTGAAGGCACCAAAATGCTACTTTGAGGGGAAATGTGCGTCCCTATGTTCACTGCAGCATTGTTAACAATGGCCAAGATGTGGAGGCAGCCTGGGTGTGCATCAGTGGAAAAGGGATAAAGAGGTGGTACATTCAAGGTTGAACAATTAATTTCGTGACTTCATCCTAGAAAAGGTGCTACATATCCCATTGCTGAATATCACTGTGGTCACCTTCAACGTACTCCCCTAGGGAAGCTATGCACTGATGCCAGCACCTAGTCCACCCTTCAAAGCAATTTTGGAACTCTTTTTCTGCAATGCCCATCATTGCTGTTGGCAGATCCAAAATCTGACAATTAAGTTCATGACTTCACCACCATATGTTTACACTGGCAGCACTGTCCAAACAACTTGGTAATGTGTTACAACCTTGCCATAACTTTGCCATAACCTTGCCAAGTTTATGACACCTTACAAATTTGTTTGTACAGTACTGTCAACATAAGTGCATGGTGGCAAGTTTGTGAACTTAATGGTCAGATTTTGGGTAGACAAAATGGCTATTCCAGAAAAAAGAGTTCCAAAATTGCTTTGAAGGGTGGACAAGCTACTGGCATCAGGGCATAGCTTCCCTAGGGGAGTACTTCTAAGGTGACTGTAGTGATATTTAGCAATGGGATATGTAGCTCTTTTTCTAGGATGAGTTCATGAAATTAATTGTCCAACCTTGTGTATACAATGAAATACTGTTTGACCATGGAAGGGAATGGGTTCTTGCCACCTATAGTGGCATGAATGGACCTGGAGTGTACAGTGCTGAGTGGAGTATGTCAGACAGAGAAAGACTTATATGTCAGACAAAGATAGACTTATATGTAGAATCTAAAGAACAAAATAAATAAATAAATAAAACAGAAACAAACTCAGGTACAGAAAACATTTTGATGGTTGACAGAGGGGAAGGAGGTTGGAGGTATGGGTGAAAAAAGGGGAAAGGATTAAGTACAAATTGGTTGTTACACAGTAGTCATGGGGATGTAGGACACAGCATAAGGAATATAGTCAATAATATTGTAATAACTAAGTATGCTGGCACATGGTTACTAGATTTGTTGGGGTGATAGATGAGAGGGGTGTAGGAAGGCAGGATGAAAAAGGTGAGAAGATTAAGATTTACAAATTGATAGTTACAAAATAGTCATGGGGATGTAAAGGAAAGCAAAGGAAATACACTCAATTTTATGGAAATAACTGTGAATAGTGCCACGTGGGTACTAAACTAGTCAGTGAAATCACTTCTAAAATTATGTAAATGTCTAACACTATGCTGTACACCTGAAATTAATATAAAATGATATGGAATGTCAACTGTAATTAAAAATGTTTAAATGGAGCAGAAAAAATGAAGGGGAATAAGAGGTTCAAATTTCCAGGTATAAAACAATAAATCATGGGGATGTAATGTACAGCACAGGGAATACAGTCAATAACGTTGTGAGAGTGTGGTACGGTGTCAGATGGTCACTGGATTTGTCATGATAATCACTTCTTTAAGTATATACATGTTGAGTAACTATGGTGTACCCCTGAAACTAATATAATATTGTATGTTAGCTCTATTTTTAATAAAAAGTTATTTTTTAAAAAGTCACTGTGAAGAATAAGAGAATGAGGAAGAAGAAACACAGCAGAGATGCCAGGCAGGGTTGAGAGTCCCATTGAGAGGCATGGTTTGTATTTATAAATATTGAGTGTGAATGTGTTCTGTACCATAAAAAGGCCCTTTAAGCCAAGAACTATCTTTGTGGTCACCTCTGCATGAACAAATAGTGCGTGTTTGACATATTTTCATGGTTTGTTTATTTTCAGGCTTCAGTAGCAAGGATAGCTGTGCTCCTCTTAACTTACTCATTCATTTCTTATCTTAGGAACTCAGTAAGTTCTATATAAATTTAAATCAATTGTTAAAAATGTGGGGCTATATTTGTAGCCCACTTATGACATTAGTGTCCAAAGTATACAGGCATTTATGGTATATATTTGGGTAAAGCATTGCCCTGACTTCATCTTCTCATGTTTTCTCTTCTCTCCATTTTTTCTCTTTATTATCATATACTACTGAGTAAGTATATTTTATTCACTTTAAGTTCCTTTGGTAGAACTTAAGTCAATAGTGAAACTAAAGTATCACTTCGAAGTCACTTTAATTTAAAAATATAATGAATACCAGTGAGCCCTTAATAGAGTTTCAAAGGAGAGGCTGGGCCCACCTCCAGGGCAGAGAGAAAGCTAGAGACTGAGTTCAATCACATGCCCAGTGGTTTAATCACAGATGTCTAGGAATGACACTCCATATAAAAACCCTGGAACAATGAGGTTTGGGCACACCAATGTCCTCAGAGGGCGCTGGCCCTGAAAGGGCATGGAAGCTCTGCATCACCCCACCCCCATACCTTGTATTACACTATGCCCCTCTTCATTTGGCTGTGCCTGAGTTCCATGCTTTATAATAAAATTGTAATCATAAGTTTAAAAAGTTATTATAGATATAGATATGTAAGTGTGTATGTATAAAAATAGATATAGATACAGAGACATATAGATATGGCAATGTTTGCTGACAATTTCTACAGAAACAAGGAAGGCAAAACCTAGCTGAGTTTCTACTAAGAAAAATAGATAGTAAGAATCTAGCATTTTCTAGAAAAGGAAGACATATTTCCCTGTTTATTGGTTTAATGTTTTCTATAAAACTATTTTTACCAGTTGCCTTTAAGCAAGAAAAATGATAATCCAAGGTAATTTTTTTTAATGGTGAATTTGGGGGAAATATAAAAGATTTTTGTTTCTTACAGTAAGTTTTTCACTATGATAAGAACTAGGGGAAATATTTAAAACAATAGTCTCAAACAACTACTTGTCAAGTACTTTAAACTTAAACTTCTTATATGGCAAAAGTTACTTATTCTCAGCATACTTCACACTAAATAATATCAGTGCTTTCTTGACTTTGATTTTAAAGTATCTAAAAGAGAATCAAAATAGCATAATGGTTAAGACAGTAGACTCATATCTCTACTTGACCTTTCTCTGCATGTGGGAACTTATGAAAAAGCCTAAACATGTTTTACCTCTAGACTGTTGAGGATTCAATGACTTCAAAATATATGGGACATGCAAAGAACAGTGCCTGGCATTTTATAAGTATTAGTTGTTGCCACTGTTGATTCTGTCACTATTGTCATGTGTCATCATCTCCACCATCTAAAAGATCTAGAAATTGTCTTTGCTGATGTTCCTCCCAAGTGCCACCAGCAGCTTAACATATCCCAGGTGACTAATTGAGTTTAAGTGATAATGACTGAGGCTGGCCACTTTGGTCCTTTGGCCTTAAGAACAACCTATTCGCATAATCAAAAAGGCAAAGTTTACCTTCCTTTGTATTCAAAAAGCAGAAAAGAGCTAATGACCCCGAATTTATGTGAAGTGGAGTCAGGCTGCCCTGTGAGCCAGAGTGCCTTCAGAAGCACCCAACAGGGATGAGGAACCCATTGCCTAACCTGTTTCACACTCTCACAACCAGGGATACAAAAAGGCACTTTTTGGATAGGCCTTCTCTGCCTACAGCTCAGTTCTCGTCAAACCAACTTCTAGATGCTTAAGTGTTCCCCCCAGTGAAGCCCTCTCCAGTCCCTCAGGAAGCATCCATCAGTTTTCACTTCTGGACTTGCCGGCAATTAAAAAGCAAACAATTTACAAACTGGCAACAGACAAAGTCCTCTACTCCTCAGTTCTGCCGCTCAAGAACCTATGACTTTTGCCAAGTTTCTTATACTTTGAGCCCCAGTTTCCTTAGCTGTCAAGTGGAGGTAACTCATTAGAGAAGATTTGTTTATACTTGTGCAATAAACCATCTGGGTTACCTTGTTCTGATGATGGTCTTGGGCAGAAACCTTTCACTTCACACTCTCATCTTCTAGGAGACCCAAATCATATTGGAAATTCCATCATCCCTGAATATCACACAGAGTACCATATCACAGCAGTACCCATTAATATATTCTCTGTATTATCAACAGTCAAATGTTTCTGATATCAATTCTTTCCATTCCTTCCAGGAGTCTGAATTCCCAATCTGCAGTTTATAGAAGAAAGCTTTAGGGGCATATAAGGAAGCAGCAGAAATACTTGCAGGTGATAAAACTACGTGGTTGTTGTCAGTTTATTATACTAACTAGACAGGAACATGGAGGGGAGTGAAATCCTTTATTGAGGCACACTATAATTTTTAAGGATTTGATCAGTGATTACCTCAGGAATAAGAGTATATTATGAATAGCCAGAACAGAGAAAAACTCCAGGGCTTTTTCATTTATATGATAAAGTATAATATGATTGTTTCTGATTGACAAAGCCCTTGAAACCTACAAATACAATCAATTTATAGACAGGTATTTTTCCCGTGTTTGTTGTTGAACATGAGTATTTTCTGAACTCGAATGGTATACCAGCATTGAAATGCAGGCTAACACATTTCACTTTTATATAGTCAACTTAAGAAGGCTGAAGTTCTCTTTAAATTTGTCAGGGTTCTCTTGCTAGAGTTTGGTAAACAAAAAACTATAGCAGTTTTGGGTTACTTAAAGTTTGAAGAATGCCAAACAAATCTTCTTATTTATATTATCCTTTATATTATAAGGTAAAAGATCATATCTTTGTGTTATCTAATGACAACTTGGGTTAAGAAGTGGGTGTGCTTTCTCCTTATGGTCTCCCAACTTCCACTGGCTTCGTGCGAAGGCCTCTGAGACCCTAGAAGATGGTAGAGCCACAAGACAAGAGGAGCCTAGGTCCCAACCAGGAAAACCCACTGTGTTATGCAACTGACCTTCTGTGGCTTATTTGTTGCAGCAGCTGTTACTCTAACCAATACAAATGTTAAATCCTAATGTAAATACTCATGTAATTACAGATCTTTCCCTATCATAGCTACAATTTAGAACAAGATAGAAGGAAATGTTCCTCAAGGGAGAATGTTAAGACTTTCCTGAGAAAGCATCCTATGATTATTCTGCTGACTACAATAATGTGTTCTTACAGACAAATGGTTCTCCATTATTTTGTCCACACATCTGAGAATTAGGATTCAATTCCCAGATGTAACACTGGGTCTCAAAAAAGTGACCAACAGGTAATAATGACTCCTCTTATGAGACAGAGGATAGTTACACCCTGCTCCCCACAACAATCCAATTGAGAATCCTTTCTTGGGCTCAACTACATTTTCCCTCAATCTTTCCTAACATCCAAAAATGCTTCCAGGAAATATATATCACAGTAGTCATCACAGCAATTTTGCTTCAAAACCTTCTAGGCAGCTTTACTTTGGCCTTTATCTATTTGCTTAAATTTATCATCAAGGGGTAATTTTTTCAGACACAATTCCATTTAGCAATCACATCCCTCCCTTTATCTGCTTTGCATCTATTCACTTTTACTTTCCAATTATTTATTTAAGCTAGGACTATGAAAACCCTCTGACCATCTTCCTCTCATCAAAAAATTTCTTCAACATCGGGTCTAATTTTCTAGAGACTTCTCTGTAGCCTCTGGACTTTAAGAAAATCATATAAAAATATTTATTGAGTTTTTTGAGGTGATACTTTGAGATGTGGACACTGAACCACCCCTTTCTTTTCTAAATTTACATTTTATAACATTTGACCTGAGGGTTTTCAATTAGATAAAAAGTGGTTTCCTCATATTCAGCAATAAAAACTTTAGGTAAAATAGAATTCTTGTTCATTCATAAAAGGACTGGACAGGCGGAAGATTCAGGGTGAGATGCAAGTACAAGCTTGGTTGTTAATTATTCCTGGGGCTTTTTGTTTTTTTTTTTGTCTTGTTTTCATGAGAGGATTTAAGATACAGCTTCACAAGAGCTGTCCTCAAAGTATCCAGCCATGTAATATGAAAAATAGAGGCATTTATGGCTGGATTTTTTCCAGACAGCCCTCATATATGTTTAAGGGCATATTATTCAATTTACTGGAAATTCCTAAATGTACTATAACTGGAAGCCAGCAGCACATCATAAAGGACACAACTTACATATGAAAAAAATCTCTTCACATAATTTCCTGGGAAAGTGTGGCATCAATAACAGAGGGAAACATTACTAACTGGATCACAAGCTTCCTTTTATTTCCATGGGTAATGTTACAACAGCTTTCTTTTCTGTTTCCCTCTGCTGAATGTAAATGCAGTTTAACAAGCATATTGAGTGTCTATGAAAGGCTGCGGAAATTCAGAAATGAGTAAGTCATGTTCTCAGCCTTCAAGGGGCTTCTTGTCCAGATTAATTGATGCAATAAAAGGATGTAGATTTAGGATGATGAAAAAGTTCTAGAAATGGTAGTGGTGGTGGCTGCACAATGGTTGGAATTTCCTAATGTCAGTGCATTATGCACTTAAAAAAATAGCTAAGATGGTTAACTTTATGGTATGTATATTTACCACAAAAAAGGGGAAGGAATAGACTCACTCATCCCCTTCTTCTCTCAGAGGTAGAATTAGTCGAAATAAATCAACGGGCACAAACACCATTCCTCAAGGAAGAGGGGAACACGAAAAGTCAGTGTGTGGGGTTTTCCCCTTAAGATGCCGTCAGGTCTCGGTAGATGGTAAAGACTCAGCACGTGGCTGCACCACGCAGGTCACGCATTCCTGGGGGGCACAGTCGGAGTCATGACAGCGGGGAAATGGTCTTTCCTGGAAATGTTCATGACTATGTTATCCCAGGAAATTTTTAATTAATGATTTTAAAAACTGCTCCCATTATAGATGACCCAGTGAAGGTGGCAGCTGGGCTGCTGCTCTCACAGAAGAGCAGGGCCCAGTCCCACAGGGCCCCATGCTCAGAAGGGCCTCTGTGTCTGGTTCAGGGATCTGCTGAAATTCTTAATGACTTTTACAACAAGAGGTCCTGCATTATCATTTTATACTAGGCTCAGCAAATTAATTAGGTCACAGTCTTGCAGAGGGAGAAGACACAGCTGCTTTCCCTCCAGAGCCTGTGTGCAGAGCAGGGAAGCAGGGCAATGCTCAAGAGGACAGCATCTATGACATTTCTCAAAGGAACACAGGGAGAGAGAGAATTCTTCCTTGGAAATGAGTAGGGCTGTCCTGTCCGACCAAGAGACTCAAAGATGGGGTTGCATGAGAATGAGTGCATGTGTGTGTATGTGTGTGTGCATGTGTGTATGCACGCAGTAGGATATGAAGCTGGTCATGGGTGAGGGTAGTACACACAGGTCATAAACTTGAAATGTTCTCCCTTGGGGAGTTCAAGGCAACTTCTGAGTTAACTAGATCTTTGACCTCTATAAAGTCTTTCTTAAAATAGTCAACCCTTCAAAAAATTGGCTTTAAATATTGACATTAGAATGAGTCATGTGGGGCTGAGGGAGGCTGATGGGACAAGGACAGGGATAGACAGCTTGGCTTTGTCCCTTTCCTTCCATGCTCCAACAGAGAAAGGCATTGGTACACACCTCTCTACCACCTCACATCCCAGACTTGCAGGAGACTTTCTTAAGTAGGTCACAATGCAGGCAGGAAGCACTCAAGAAAGTCCAAAATTCATGATAAATCCACCTGCAGTGAAGATGGGCTCATAAGAATGAAGGACCCAAGGACCCCCAGTGTTGTGTTGCAAAATAAATGTCATTATGGCATAATTATTATTTTTCTGTACTGTTTGAAATTTTTATCCTGGGGATCGTGTGTGTGTGTGTGTGTGTGTGTGTGTGTGTGTGTATAAATATAAACAAACTGATTTATTTATTGAGGACTGTCATTAGGACATAAGACTGATTTTTTTGTTTGGCCAGTAACTATTCCTAGGTGGCTTTATAAGTAATTCCTTTCTTAATATCATCTTGACCCAATTCCATAAGTTTTCAGACATTCTGGCTTATACAAACAGTATCCTTCCATTTTCTAAGACTCAGCCCCATTTATTTTAAAAACTTCAATATTACATTTGATTCAGATCTCTTCTAAGATTCCCAAACACAGGCCACACCTTTGACGGGACGGATCTCAAACAGAGGGTGGACTGTATGGTCTGACTTACTGCTTACCTCTAGCCTTGCTCTACCGGCTGCTGCTGCCTTCCCTGTCAGGGTGACACTAAAGTAGCGGGAAGAGAACCAAAAATGCCATGCTGACTGTGCCAGGTGTCAGCGATGCCTGAGGTCGGTGGTCCTTACTCATTGTATATGCACTCACGGTAGCTGGGGTGGACAGAGGACAGCTCCATGTGGTCCCCTGGCGAAAAGCTCACTCCCCACATCTCCTTGTCCCCAATTCTCTGACAAAGCAGACATCGAGAAAAAGAATAAAAATGACAGTCACCCCTTTCATGGTTTTCTCTTTCTTGTTGTTTTTTTTTTTAAATAGGAATTCTTTTGGGACCACTGCTTAACCTTGATAAAAGCATCTCTTCCACAGAAAGGTGAGTGAGGGGACAGCGTGTCTTTTCCTTGTGTGGAGGGAAGGTAGTTGGTGTAGAGCTTATTTTTTAATCTGTTTCTATATTACACCTGAAGGAAAACAACTGAACCACCTGTTGGCTTTGCTCTGAACCAAGAATGTAGAATTTTGCAATCATTCTAAGACAATCTGAAAGCCTGTGCTGTTATATCTGTATTACCTTTATCAAAAATAAAATAAATAAATTATAATAATACATGACCTGTGAAGTGATGGTAGAAGTACACATACAGAACACTTTCATAACATAGTGAAGGGGTAATTTAACCAAGCCTGTAAGACAAAGGATCAAGGACAATTTGCTAGAGGAAAGAAAGTCTCACCTATGCCATAACTGGAAAACAGAAATTATCTTGCTGACAATGTACAAATGGAGCAAGGTTTCCCAACCTTGCTACCACTGACCTTTAGGCCAGGTCATTCATTGTTGTGAGAAGCTGTGCACTACACGACAGTTAACATCTCTTCCCAAGTTATGACAACCAAAAATATCTCCAGACATTGCCAACTATCTCCCAGCAGGGCAAAATGGCCTCTGGTTGAAAATCACTAGGGTAGCCTTCCATAGGTAGAAGGGAAATCAGAACCAGAGGCTCAAGGTGCAAAGGCTCAAGCTTATTTCTGAAAACCACATAGTTCCATATTAATGAAGTATGAGGTTCAATGCAAAGAGTGGTGGGAGCTGGGAAAGGAGAAGGATGGCAGTGGGAAAATGAAGGGTCTGGTTGAGCATGTAGGGGTAAAGGAATGTCACCCCTTTGGTGATGACGTGCCTCAGAAAGAGAGTAACATTTGGGATTTGAGTCCCAGACAGATGGTAAAGGGACATGGGAATAATCAACCTTTAGGTAGCTGGATCATTTAGGAACTATGCCAGAAGTCAAGACATTAGATGATGAAAAGCACCTGAACTGGAGGACTGGGAGGGACAGGAACAGGCTGAAATGTATACTATGTAGGACGCCTGGGTGGACCACCCTGCAGCTGATGACAAAAGCATACAAAAGATGGGTGAGCACGATCCATGGCTGGAAAGGAGAAACAAGTTTGCATGTGTTGAGTTGTGGATGCCTTATTTCTCCTCTCATTGGTTAAATGAAGATCTTGGCCTATGGAAATCAATTTCATTTTGACAGTTTTCTGGATTTTATAAAGATAAAATGTTCTGAGATGTCAAGCAACTAGAATGCTTATATTTTGGTCTTTTCCGTCTTAGGCAATTTGTTCAACCCACAAAGTATCACAAACAACACAACTGTGCTTTGTCAATAGTCTAGAATCCCTCATTTCAAATGTCACTGTGACATTACTCCAACATTGGACCAGTTACCAGCAAAAAGTTGTCATTTTGATATTACTCTGGCAAACAATTAAAAAGAGAACATGAGAGAAGCCAAGGTACTATAAGGAGAAGGGAGCTTCTAATGAAGACTTTGATATAAGTGACTTTGCCCTATGTTGGTACTTTATCTTAGAAAAGAATATGGCTACAACTTTAACTGGATGCATTATGAATTAACTCCAATGGAAACATTTCTGAAAAAGAAAACTATGTAGCAACAGTATATACACAAAAACAAAGCAATGTTTGTTGTAGAATTGATGAACAAACATCATCAGCATTTTTAATGTAATATGTGGTGTGAATTTTTTAAAAGGAAATTTGGCTCCTGAATAAACTTTTCATGGTAAGCAACCTAGGAAGTTAAGCTCCCCTTATTAGCCTCTATTTCTGTTCTTCTCAATGGCCCAGATTGTTTAAACAGATAAACTGAGCTACACAAAAAGCTCCTGATAAACAGCAGCTAAGGGAGGGCAGGAAACTGGCAAAATTCAGCTCCACTGACATAAATCTCAATGCAAATCCAAAGCCTGGCATATGTGGCTACATCAGTGTCCCCAAATGACACAGAAAGGCATTTGCCTGATCTCTTAAGTATATTTTTTACACGTTAATGTTACAAGAATGTAAAAAGAATTCCATTTCCTGCTTGATATATTCTCTCCTAACGTCTTGCTGGTCTCAATGAAGATTTGGAAAGGCTCCAAACAACACATAATAACATGAGAGGAGGAAGGAGGTGGGGTGGGAAGAGGAGAGGGAAGTTAAGAGCGATTTGCCTTTCTCTGCATTCCATCCTTGTTTAACAGGCTATAATCAATATCACTACTAATTTGATTTCAGCAAAAGTTGCCAGCAAGTTTGATGTTAGCACTAGGAAAGCTAATTTCTGGGTAAATATTATGATGGGGTAGGATAAGGGTGCCTAGATTTGTTAGGTACCCCTTGGTAATGGCATCTGCATTCCTTCTTGGCTGTCCAATGAGAATTGCTTCACTTCTCTAAGTAACATAGTCCTCATCAGTGGAAATAATGCATCCCATGCCATTCTGTGAATAGAGGCTGCATTTGATGTCTAATTTGACTGTTTTAAAAATACCTCTAGAGCAGTGCCAAAGTATAATCCATAGACCAGCAGCATCAATATCATTCAGAAGTTGGTTAGAAATCCTGAATGACAAGCTCCTAGAATGACTGAACGAATCACTAGAGATTTTAACAAGACATTCAGGTGAAGGTGATGGCTTGATGCACTCTGAGTAGCACTGCCCCAGAACCATGCTGGTGGTCTGCAACCTATCTGGTTCTAGTCCACTGCTACACATGCACAGAATTTGGGGTTAAGCATTTAAAACTTAGACGACATTGTGTCCACATCCAGCACATGAGCAGTGTACTCATGTCCTTCCAAAACAATGGGCCAGTGTGGGATTTCAGCATTTGTGTGATGAGCCACATGTAGCACATGCTGCTAACAGTCTGGACAAAAGAACCCAACATCATCATGATGGATTTTAAAAAAGAAAAGGAAAACTAGTGCTTCATCACTCAGTCTGGAAAGCAGTATTCCAGAGCAAAGAAGAAAACTTTTTCTGTAAAGGGCCAGATAGTTAGTTGCTGTAGAACCTACTTAACTGTCTCTACAAAGCAAAGGCAGCAACAGATACTATGTAAGCAAATAAGCATGGCTGTGTTCTAATAAAACTTTGTTTACCAAAACAGGGGGAGGGCCAGATTTGATTGACCTGACTGTCCTGTGCCAACTCCTATTTTAAAAGATGAATGTTGACCACACATGATGCCACGAGAAGTTTATGCTGAATCCACAAGACCCAATACAACCCTCACTGTGAGGAGGAAACAAAACAAATGGCCTCTGTCCTCTACTTCTATCCGTGATTTTGCCCACTTGCAGTGGCCATAGAAACAGAACCTACTCCTCCCCTTTTGTTCCTATAACAGTGGGAATTCTAGGAGAACAACCCTCAGCGACCACCCTAGCAAAACGAGAGGATCCAAAGGAAATGTTCATAGCAGGAAAAGAAAAGTTAAGTCTCTCTTCTTCTAGTTCAGAGGTCTGCAAACTATGGCCCGTTGGTTAATGGTACCTGCCAAATCCAGCTTGCCATCTATTCTTATAAATAAAGTTTTATTGGAACGAAGCCATGTCCACTCAATTATATACTGTCTATGGCTGCTTTCAGGCTACAACAGCGGAGTGGAATAGCTGCCACTGAGACCTTATGGCTGACAAAGCCTAAAATACTTACTATTCAGATCTTTACAGAAAAAACTGCCGCATCAGCTGTCGCTCGTCCCATGGCTGGCAGCCCCTTGTTCCAATGGATGGAGGAGGACAGGTTTCTATGTGACCACTAACAGGATCACAAATAATGCCAATATTTTGTCTGGAAAATCTTCCTCTGCTAAATCACGTGGCACAATCATGGAGGCTTCTTGCTGAGTTCCTCCCAAATTTCTTGGTGGCTTTCAGGTTCCTTTTAAGTAAGTTCTTACAGTATTAAAAATACATAGACGAGTTACTTATTCATGAAGCTGTCTATTAGTCATGTAAAGACAGCATTAATTTGGTGCCTTTTTACATAAAATTCATGAAAATAATATTAAAAGCCTTAACAAGCAAAAAGCTTGATAGGATAGAAAATAGCAACCTTGCATCTAGACCTCTGGAACATTCCCAAAGTGGGCAAACAGTTGCTAAATAAACTGGTTCTCTTATCTCCCAGAGAATTGGGGACAGTTTTTGTCAAAGCTTCTACGAGTAGAAAGTGTCATAAATACATGGAGCAAACTTCAACAAACAAAACCTTCTGGCCTTTGAATTCACTGTAACTCACTCCCCTAACACAGCAGGAAAGTAGAGTGCAGTGGTAAAGGCAGAAATCCACAAAAAAATCTCTGTGTAACACAGTGTTAACAAAACACAGTTGTTTCACTTTCAGCCAGCTGGAAAGGAGCAAGTGCTGCATCGGTGACCTTATAAATACTACGAGTGCCACCTTCTGTTCATCTGTTTCTATTGCATAACACAGTCCAGTAGTTCCCAACTTTTTTCCACTTTCATTAGCCCTTTTAAACCCATTTCTATAAATTGTACCCCATGTATTTAAAACAGCTGTTTCTAAATACTGACACTTTTGTTCAGTGCCTATCTTAACATAAAATAGTGGAAATGAGGTAATAAGTTAGGAAAGGAAAATTGCTACACTAAAAGTACAAATCACAGATTTACTTTTACAATATTCATAACAGTTAAATATTCATAACAGTTAAATATTCATAATGATGATCTAGTATTTAAACATTAAATAAAAATTTGAAAAGAATCACGATTAAAGACAACACACTTATATTTACTCAGTTAATAACTAAACTGATCCAACAGTCTGGCTATGGATGTATTTATGTGTGGCAAAGTTCTAGAAATGTTGCAAATGGATTGTTCTGAAACTGTGCATGATAAAAGAGCATTTTGGGGGAAGGGTTCATAGCCATGCCCTCACCAATCACTGGCTAATGTGATCTAATTTTGATGTGTCTCCATTAATGGTGATTCAAACTTAACATTTATTGTTCCATAACTAATGTTTTGCATTTTTTTACTTTGTTTTTTCACCATTACTGATTATTTTTCACATACTCTCAATGGCCAGCCCAGCACATACCCCTGGGTTTGTGGGTACCACCACTAGGGAACAGATGTCCTACTCACATGTTGGTCCTTAAGCCAAGGAATATGTTCATTGTAGAATCATGGACTCCTAAGAGGTCTGCAGAAATCTCTCCAGATCTTTACAAATTACTGAGATCCCAGACCAAGTTGTTCCTGAACTGACTTTTAATGCTGTAAATGCTTCTTTGATACCATAGTTTAGCCACATTGGAAAGACCAGGATCACTTCTAACCCCACTTCTTGGCTCCAAAAACTTGATAATTCTCAGTGAGCAAAAGAGACATGACTGTCCTACTAAGCTTCCACTCACTTGCAGCTCTCCCCAGGTCCCAAAGATAGCCAGGCAAAGAGCAGTCATTAAAGACAAGAGGTCTGGACTATTTAGAGCCACTGTCCCCTGATAAAGAGGCAAGAAACTCTTAGGTTTGCGACCAGGTGTCTTTAGCCAGGCTGCCATGCTCCCCATCAGAGTATTTTAGGGGTAAAAGATTGGTAGGAGTAGTAGTTGCTCTTCTGTTTTGTAACTCTTGCTGCAGTAGTTAGAGTAAGTAAATAAACAGAGAGAGCACCCCAAATCTGCTGGGAACAGCCCACCTACACAATCACAAGAATAGAATCAGTCTTGCTATTCCTATAGGAGCTTTCTGCCTTGCCTGCCTTCATCCCTAGTCACACTCTGGATATAGAACAGAGCAGGACCCTGCCAAGAGGTTTCTAGGAGGATGATCAGGAAGGGAAGGCTTAAAGCATGACAGGGGGTGAGGCCCCGTGGGAAATTCACAAGGGCTTTGGGGGAAAAGTGAGAGTTTCCTCGTCTCTTCCTTGACAGAGATAGGTCTGGCCTGCCTGTGCTAAATCCTTTTGCTTTTGATTTGAAAAACATTTGACTTCCTGAAAAGTAAAAACTATTAAAGGCTTTTTCTTAATCCATCTTGCAAATCCTCAGAGTTGACGTCAACAAGCCACAAAGGGAGTTGCTACCAGTGCCCCCTGGGCCAAACACATAATGACGGCAATGATACTGGGCCAGTGTGGCCCAGGAACCAGGAGGGGAGGGAGAGGAAGGATGTTCATAGGAATCTTCTGGGCCCTGTCTGAAAGAGAAACACACCACTCTGAGGAAAAAGGCATTTGTCTCGAAGAAAAATGCCTTTGGGAGGCAATGTTATACTTAATGACACTAACCAATGGTAAAGGAAGCAAGCAGCTATCTCTATGGAATGTTAGAAATATAATGTTTGTGCTTAGAAGATACTGTTTGACTTACCATGATAGATGCCATTTACTGATGGACACTTCCTTTAATCAGATAGGTGTTTATTACTGTTATTTTACAGATGATAAAATCAAGGTTTAGAAAAGTTCAGTGACTTCTCCAAGGTCATCAGGCAGAAATATACCCAGTTCCTTCTCTAAGCCTGTCCTCTGTCCACTCTGCCCACTGCTTCCATGATTACAACAGTTGGTTTGTTCTTGCAAAATAAAGCCTACACATGAGCACTTGTATTTAGATCCTCACATTTCTGTAAATGAAGACTAGAAACACGGATTTTCACATTGGATAACCAATCTGCAAGAACACCATGGACAACTCACTCCCTGCCCAAAACTGTCCCATGAAATGGACCAGAAAGTGCAGGGCTGACTTCAGAAACACTCATCGTACACCCAGAGCCATGGGAGCTGTTCCAACTCTTGCCCAGTCAACAGCCTAAAATGCACTACCTATTCTTATCTCCACACAGTTCATCGTCCCCACACTCATCATGTACTTTTTTT
Source organism: Lyroderma lyra (assembly GCA_004026885.1). Taxonomy (NCBI): domain Eukaryota; kingdom Metazoa; phylum Chordata; class Mammalia; order Chiroptera; family Megadermatidae; genus Lyroderma; species Lyroderma lyra. The sequence goes on from PVJL010006083.1 coordinate 27,453, forward strand.
TACAGTGAAAATCTTCTGTATTTAGAATTAGCCAGCTGGACTCAGCTTAGATGATCCCAATTTTGTTGGCAACATCCAAGGCATCCTAATCAGAAGTTAGTTGAACATATGCCTGTTTCTCTCTATCAGGACTGATCAAGGTGTTGACCTTGGCCATGTCAGCATCACAGAGCTTCTTCACAGCCTGTTTGATCTGGGGCTTGTTGGCCTCGACATCCACAATGAACACAAATGTACTGTTGTCTTCTATGTTCTTTACGGCTGACGTGGTAGTTAGGGGGAACTTGATGATAGCATAGTGGTGAAGCTTGTTTCTCCTGGTGGCACTCTTCTGAGGATACATGGGCTGGCTTTGGAGTCGCAGTGTCTTGGGCCTTCAGAAGGTAGGTAATGTGCAAATCTTTTTTTTTTTTTTTGTGACTGTGGGTGCCTTTCAGCACTGCTTTCCTTGCTCTCAAAGGCTTTGCTCTGGGAAAGGCAGGGGCTTCCTTCTTCTCTCTCAGCACCATCTTCATAAAAAGTGTCCCCGGCACTTTTTACCTGGACCCTTCTGGGGTGAGAGAAATGGGGCTATGATTTATAGCAGGTAGATGTTTTATACTGAGCTCTGACAGGAAGCTTCACCAGCGACAGGATTCTACAGCAGATGCCAGCAGGACACTCAATGATCAAGAAAGATAAGGAACATACCCACAGTAACCAGAGAAGACCAGGAAGAGGGCAGGCTCCCCTACACTGGTTTCCTAGAGGTCCCCTTCCCGTATTCCCACACAGCACCTCAGGCAGCAGGAAGTGAATGGGCAAATCTGGGAAAGGACAGAAATATCCCTTTTTGTTAAGACATTCAAATTGAAGATTTGAATGAGTATTTGTTCAAAAAATAAAACAAAAGACAAAAAAACAAAACAAAACAAACAAACAAAACATTGAGCTAACCTAACAAAGAGTACTTAAAAACAGAAGAGAAAAAATTACCAAGATACCAAGAACCGGCAAGTTTTAGATTTATTTTTCTTGCTCCCAAATGGAATACGGGATTAAAGACAAGATGAAATCACTTATGGAAAATAAGGAATACTACTTTTTTGCACATTTAAGTTGTAATGTGCAAATGTTTTCCTACACATGCTTGTGTGTGTGTGTGTTTATGTCAAATAGTCTCATTTCCTTTTTGACACGGTGAATCCATGCAAGGATTTCAGCAAGGCACTTTCATAAAGTCTCCCATGGTATCTCTGCGGACAAGATGGAGAAATGTGGGATGGGTGATAAAACACTTACGTAAATTCTCATACTACCTGTATTTTGTTCCTTTTTTGGACACCAAATTTTCAGGGAGACACTGACAAAGTGGATTCAAAGAAAATGGCCAGAATGACGAAGAATTTGGTAATCCTATCCTAGGAGAGACAGAACATTTTATCTGAGGAAAATGAAGACTCAGGTGAAGGGGAGGGGTATGCATCTGTGGCAGAGTAGAATGGGTACTCCCCTGGAGGCAGTCACAGTTCAAATCATGAATCTTTTTTACTATAAACTGCCTGTGTCATGCACATGCACTTACCATGTGACTCCATTGTTTGCAACAGTACTTACACGGAAGGGTGGGCCACGCAGGGCACTGGGAGACAGAGCCAGAACTACAGAGAAAGGGGTAGCAAAACTAAGAAACTGGGAGGAGAATAGGCAGCCCCAAGGAGGTGTTAACATTTACTAAGTAAGTTCATATTCTAGATATAGTCTTTCTGGAACAACTCCAAAGGGAAGGCAACACAGTTCGATCATGAAGAAGAAGAGGGAGTGTGACTTCAGAAAGGTCACGTGGGGTGCAGATGGCAGAGGGCCAAGTCTGGAGTAAGGCTGTGTCTAAGTTAGATCCTTCCAAGAAGTTATGGGGAGAATTGAAAATAGCGTTGAACCATGGATGTGGACCTAGCAGGAACATAGCAAGAGAGCAACCCCTGGCCAGCGTGGCTATAAGGGAGGATTTCTCAAAAACCTCCACTGCAGGAGCAAGATGTAGACAAAGTGCAGAAAGAAAGGGCTGTGTCTGTGCCAGAGGAGATACAGAAAGCCACCACCTTCCTAGACTCCTGGCCACAGACTGAAATTCCACTTTAGAATGATTATTCCTTTTACTTAAATGTAAATGTCCTTAAATGTTTCTTATCAAAATGCCAGTATCCTTGGGGAAAATACTATATTAAGTATTACAATGCATTCATATTTTAATAAGGCTGAGTTCCAGTAGTGGCACTCATATCCAGTAGTGGCAGCTAGCTGGGATCCCGCCTACAAGAACCTATGTTGTTTGGTTTAGATCAGGACTGTGCAACCTTTTGGCTTCCCTGGGACACATTGGAAAAAGAATTGTCTTGGGCCATACATAAAATACACTAACACTAATAATACCTGATGAGCTAAAAAAAAAAAAAAGGTTGCAAAAATACCTCATAACGTTTTAAGAAACTGTACTAATTTGTGTTGGGCCACATTCAAAGCTGTCCCAGGCTGCATGTGGCCCAAAGGCCATGGGTTGGACAAGCTTGGTTTGGGTGATTGGTTGGGAAAGCTATAAAAGAAAGCTTCATGCACTGTCTGGGGCTGAAGGGTCTTAGCAGACAGAGCAGGGAAGAAGCCAGACTGCAGGGTGACCTGACAGCCCTGCATATCTGCAGGCAAGAATGTGGGGGAGATTGAGGCTCAGGAAAAAATTGAAGAGGAAAATGAGAATGTGTGATGCCCTCTGAGGGAAACCATATCCATCTCTTAGTTCGGTCCAGGGCCAGGCCCACCTACTGCTGCTTCATTTCACATTTGTTTACAAATAGCAAAATAAACATGTATGCATTCACTGAGTTTCTTCAATCATTTGAAAAAATGATTCTTAACAGAATAGATGAAAAAGAACATTTGTTCATTCCTAAGGCATGAAGTCTCTAAAATTAGATTGTATTATTTGAGGTCCTTCAAACTAAATTTGGACATCTGTCTTTTGCAAAATGCAAAGACCCAGTATCTCCTCACCTTTTTTTTTCATACACAGAACCTAGAAAATAACTAGACAAGAAGAAGAAGAGAGACATCTAGGAAGCCAAATTAAATGCTCCAACGTCAGTGCTTTAACACATGCACTTGAATTATGCATGAGCCATTTCAGTCCTCCTTATCTTAAAAGTGAAAACTAAGATGGAAGCCCAGAAGCCTCCTAAAAGCAGATAGTTGTAACAAGTGAGTTATCAGAAAAAAAGGAGATACCATAAACCTAAGAAAGCTTAACAACCCAGTATCATGAACACAGAAATAAAAAGGTCTAGTTGCCTTGAAATCCTTGAAGACATTGGAATGTTAAAGTTCACAATTAAGGCAGAGTTATTAAGAAAAGATAGAATGGGATTAAATGACTTTAAAAATACCTACTCCAATTAAGCCTCACAACCTTTATTATCTATATCTTATTTTTGTGCCCTTCTAGTAACTAAAATTATTTAATATCTTAAATGCATCCCTAGGTATAGCGTAGTTAATGAAGATTGAACAGCCACTGAGTTCTCAAGTCTTGAACTGACAAGAGGCAAGTAATCATTGGTAAGGTGCTGTGCTGGGGTGAAAATGTGGAAAGGATTAGTATGTCACCTAAATCCAGACGAGAAAGGGACTCCAGTATCTCTCAACAAACATGAAGACAGAGAACTTGTTATAGAAATAACATGACACTAAAAGATTCCAGGTTATATTCCAAAAAGATTGGAGAATCACTAAACTGACCTATCTGCAGCAGTCCCTTACTTCTAAAGACAAGCAGTGGAGGTGAGAGCATGGAAGCTCCTGACTAAATCACATGGTCAGGCTGTCAGATAAGAATTTTCTCATTTCAATTCATCACCTAGCTCTGACCCTGACTTAGGTACCTTCCTATAGGTCATCCATTCCCAGGTGGTATGCATACCACCAGGAGGTACATGCTGGGCTGCTTAGGTGTACACAAAAAATAATCAGTAATGGCAAAAATAAAAAAAAAAGTAAAAAATGCATAACTTTAGTTATGGAGCAATACATATTAAGTTTGTATCACAGTTAATGGAGACACTTCAGAATTAGCAAATAGTGATTGGTGAGGGAGTGGCTATGAACCCTTGCCCCAAACTGCTCTTCTACCAATCATTACACAGTTTCAGAACAATCTATTTGAGACATCTCTAGAACTTTCCCAAACATAAATAAATACATAGCCAGACTGTTTGATCAGTTTAGTTATTGACTGAGTAAAAGTAAGTGTGTTGTCTTTAATCGTGATTCAAGTAGCATTTTTTTATTTAATGTTTAAATACTTGATCGTCATTATCAATATTTACCTGTTACAAATATTATAAAATTAAATCTGTGGTTTGTACTTTTAGTATAGCAATTATTCTTTCCCAACTTATTACCTCATTTCCACTATTTTACATTAAGATAGGCACTGAACAAGTGTTAGAATTTAAAACCTGCCATTTTAAAAACAAGGGGTACAACTTATAGGAATGGGTTTAAAAGGGGTACAAAAGTGGAAAAAGGTTGGGAGCCACTGCTATAGGTACTACTCCTATAGAGAGTAATCTCCATCTATTTAAAAAAGCTCATTCCAACCCAGTGGATTCGCATAAAAACACTAGCTCATAGAGCACCATTTGTGAGAGGTTTGCTGAGAGATACTGGAGTCCCTTTCATGTCTGGATTTAGGTGACATATTAATCCTTTCCACATTTGTGATTCCAAGGTCTGAGTGGGGAGGAGACAAAGTACATTTCCTATTTTATTCACTCCATCTCAAAAAACCTTTTTAGAAAAGCCTACATGCCAAGAACATTAAATATGATTAGGCTCACACAAGTCAACATGGAAATGTGAAAATCTATCAAGTACTGAGGACAGTAAATGCTGTTGACTGAGGTAGGGCTTTTACAAAATATTATTTTTTTTCATACATTATTTTAAGGAGACAAGAAAATTCTATGTTTTTAAATAAGATGAATTGTGGTCCATATGGAAGACATTTATCATTGTCTTTCAAGCTTCCATTAAGCCTTCGTATGCTCTTGATCTTCGTTAGAGAATTTATCCCTTGCTCAGAATTTATCCACTGGACTGTTGAGGGCTCCACAGGCCCCAGGGAAAATCAACAACGCAGCCCCAAAGCAACCAGTGCACAGCTTTTCCCCACATCACAGTCAAGGTTAAGAGGCAGACCTGTGGCCTACGTCAGTTCAATCAGAGTGACTCCTAGAAGCTCCACAGGATCGACTGGAAAAGAGGCAGAGGGCAGTGAAGCTCCAAAGCTGGAAGAGCTGCAGCAGCAAGAGATGAAGAGCAATGGAGAGAGATGGAGAGAGGTGGAGAGCGATGGAGTCCTGGTGATGCCGTCAGTGCCCCTTCGCCTAACAGCCTTACCTTTCAGTTTCAACAGCCATTAAATTCTCCTTTTCCTTTTGCATAAGCCCATTTCTGATGGTTTTCTGTTAATAACCACTAAAATCACTGGCTATCATGATTTCAGGTAAATGAGATGCCATCCTATAAAAATGAATATTTATACAGCCAATATAATTGTGCCTCAGTGAATACTTTTCACTGTATCTCCAGATCCTGTCTTACTCTTATGTTAAACCTCAGGAATTATGAATTCTTCCTGAATAGAGGACTCCCAGTTTTTGCAGCTATAAACTAAAGCACACTGGAAATATTTCTCCTTGCCTTTTTAGAACCCTAAAATCAGGATTATTTTTTCTCACTGAATTTTCCCTAAATTTTTCTAAAACTTTTATTTTTTCTTAAAATTTCCTTACCAATTTTTTTTTCACTGAATTCTACTATAAAACATTTCCTCTAAAATAAAAACTTTGCCAGAAAATTCCAACAACTGAAAACAGTGGGTTTGAAATGGAAGATTCATAAATTATTCTCAGGAATTTATCTCAAAGATAATTATTACATTTGGCCTATATAACATTAACTTGTATATAAAATATATAGAAATAGCTTAAAAAGTGAGTATGGCCCCAATCCAAAACAAGCAAAGAAACAAACAAACAAAAAATCCTGCCTATGAGTGAAACAGTCAAACGTATTTCAGACGTGTCCTGCCTCCACCAATGTGAGTCTAGCACAAAGTGTTACTTTGATCTGACCACGTATTAGGTTGTCATCTTGAAACCCAAGTTACCCCACATCAACCTCAAAGCCAGCTCTGGGGCCCAGCAGCAAAGTTAGCCTAATTCCCTTTGGCTTGGCCCAAGCTTGTTCTGTCTCTCTGCACAGCAGTGCTCACACTCCTAAAGACGGGGGAAAGCCTTCAAAGTGTTTCTTTTGAATAGTTTCTATTGACATCAAAAAAAGCCTCCTCATCATGGGGCTGACCTCATCATTCTGCCCACATTCCCCAGAGGTATGGACGGTAGCTGGAGCTGAGGAAATGTCATTCAGCAGTTTGGGGCAAATGAAATTTGAGAAATATGCACAATACATATGGAGCCCATTGTTCGTATTTAAGCTTATTAGCAATGTTCCTCCTGAAAGCACAAAGAGTCAGTAAGAGTGAAAAAGAAACCCCCTCAGATGAGAGGAAACTGGAGGGGCCTCCCGGAAGACCCTTCACTGCAGGCCTCATTTCATTCCAAATGACGTAAGCTGAGGCCTACTGAAAGGAGGTCACAGGTATTTATGTTTCTTCCCTGTCTGATTCAATCTGCTCTATGAGCAAGGAGAGAAAATGCCAATACTCTTCTCATTCTTGAGCTCTCAATGCATTGATTCTGCAGATTTCTTTTTTCTTTATGGAAAGGTAGACTTAAAACAACAAAAGAAAATGTCATTGGAATAGACTTAATCTTTATCCACAGATTGATTTCTTACCTTAGCAACACTGATTACATCTACTCGGTCCTGTCATTTCTTACAAGTGATGTTTTGTCAGAACAGAATAGTGGTGGCATTTATGGCCTAATACATCCTTAAATATCATAGCACCCACCCCTAATAACACTGCAACAATGTTCACAAAGAGAATTGTACAAGGGGTGAGAAGACAGGAGTAATAGTTTACAAATGCTGTTATTTGATTATTATTAGGCAATGTATGTTAAAATAAGGTATAAATAATCCAAAAAAGTGGATGTTCCAAAATCTACCCTGTGTATACACTTAAGTATGACTGGCAATTAACCTCAATTCATGTACATTTCCATTCAGTAGATATTAATTAAATGCATACTTCATTCCAGGCACTGAGCTAGGTGCTAAAAGGACATACAAAAATGAAAAAAGGAATATATGCTTTCAAAGACTTCTTCCTTTAGTAAGGAAAACAAGAAAATAGTCATAGTTCTATGAAGTTTAAGTAAATTATATAAAATATTAAGAAAAATTAACATATATTCAGGTGCTAATATTAAAAGACCCCAAGGTTCACTGCCAAAATCTTCTCAGAATGTCCTGCCCACCTTGGTAAATTGCCACATACATTCCTGGCCTGGTCTGCTCCCTGGAAAACTCAGAAATCTCATTTTCTAACAAGTTTCCAATGAAGATTGCATTGTTGGCAGAAAAAGAAATGGTTTGGAAAAACAAACTCCTTCCTTGTTTCAGCTGTTAAAGTAAAAGCTGTGTTTAAAAACAAAACAACAACAAAAAAAAAACAACAAAAAAAGAAACTTGCATTGCCTTGAGAATTATGGAAACAGAACTTGAGATGACACAACCATCACATTCTGCTTCTGAAGGCAGATCCACCTATACATTCTCAACCTCAGTTATACTCAGAAGAATGTTTAGGTGAGTACAGAATCAGAACGAGGGAAATTACCTGAATATAACACATGTTTGATGACTTCGGGCTGACAGCATGAAGACCTCACCTCCACACTTGTGAGGGCTGCTGCAGATACTGAAATACTTAATTGCCTGGCCAAGGCAATGGCATGCTTTCCCTGATGACCAACCAACCTTCCTATTAACTCATTTTTTAAAGTTTTGATGTATCAAAAAAATTTTTTATTTTATTTTTAAATTTTATTTTTTTTTTAGTTCTCTTTCCATCACCTTATATTTGGCTTCCCCTCCCTCCTCTCCCACCCCCTCCCCTTTGATATATCAAATTTTAATGTATGTACGAATTTTTCAGACAAATTAAGAATATTAACCTGTAATCACCTCCTAGTTTTTGGAATACATTTTCCTCTAACCTTTACTACATTAGATAGATAGATAGGTAGGTAGGTAGTTAGATAGATAGATAGATAGATAGATAGATAGAAAGAATCATATACAAATATGTATATATATCTTATAGTAGCTGGGAGCTCTGGAATATTTCAGTTCAGCATCTAAAATAATTAAAAAGTAACAAATATTTCCAAAAATCTTTTGTAAAAAAGACAGACAAAACAGGAATATATTTGACAAAAATTCTTTAAAACCCTTTTACCTCATTTGATTCTCTCAATGTCTCATACCTGCAATTCCCTCCCACCCCCCAAAATATTTACCCTTTCAAAACTCACTCATTCTTTTCAAACAAACGAAATTGCTTGCTTGCTCCATTTCTTCTTGGTCCTTTTCCGCTATAAATCTGGCTATTTACCCCATCAGCATTAGGGCCATAGAGCATCTATTTTCTCAACTAATCTGTAAGCATAGTCAGGGAAGTGCACATGTCTTTCTTCTCTCAAACTGAGCCCCAGTGACAAGCAGTGTGTTTAATATTGATTACTGAACATACACACACACACACACACACACACACATTCTCACACATGCCTATACACAAAAGGTTTTATTGAATTGAATTAATCCTCTGAATACCTTCAATTCATTTACATTTTACATTGTGAACAATCTCCCAAGTCATAATAATTTCTACCTATAAAGCACTTCTTATTGGCTGCATAATATTCCATTATATCACTGTTCCATAATTTCATCATTTCTCAATTTGAATTTTTCCCTTTTCTTTGTATAAATAAAGCATCAATAAACATCTTTGCACAAAATCATGCCTGACTATTCCCCTTAGAACAATTTTGTAGAAGTGGAATCACTGGACTTGACTCAATATGAACTTTCTAGGATCTCGATGCCGAGTGCCATATTGCTTTACAGGACAACTGTAATTTCAATTTCAATCCCACAGCCTGCAAGAGTGCCCCTCTCCCTGAACCCTTACCAGCACAGACTATTGGAATTTTTTGCTTTTATCTTTTCAAAATTGAAATTTGAAAAAAACATTTATTTCTTTTGGATATATTAATACTTCCAGTAAGAACTGACTTGAACTGAGAGACAATATGTATTAAATTTTATGTGATACAGTTAAAATTTCCAAGGTGACCCTATGTCTTCTATTTCCAAACTGATCCCTTTGGAACAAGGTGAGGTATAAATGAATATTTTCTTCAGGTTCTGGATGAGCATCTCACTGCTGCTCTCAGGAAAGGTAATTTAAGACTACCCCTTGTGCTATAGAAACATGTAAAAAAAACCTCTGGGGAGAACATGGAAGGCTTTTTAGACAAAAAAAATGATTAAAAGGAGTTTTGAACACAAATTATTTAACAATTAGACAATGGAGATAAGTACACATGCTAGCTTGTTCCATTAGTAGCTTCCAATGAAACCCTCATCCTGGCATCCAGGCCCTTATAAAGTCCTTTCCCACAATGACTCTGAGCTGGACTACATGACCTGCTTTGGCCAAAGGAGTATCAGCAAATATGACACTATGGAGGCTTTTAAAGTACTTGTCCATTAGGACTTGACCACCATAATGTGAAGAAGCCCAGGTGAAAGATTACAAAGAGAGAGAATCAGCCATCCCAACCATTCCAGTTGAGGCACCAGACACATGAGTAAGGCCATATTAGACCCTCTATCCCCAGTCAAGCTTCCAACTGAAAGCAGCCACATGACTGAGCCTCAAGTGAGAACCAAAAGAAAGAATGCGCAGACAAATCTGCGTTGCTTTCATTCATCACTCTAGGGAGTTTGTTATGCAGAAATAACTGATCCAACATATACTAGGCATAAAAAAATAGCATTCATTCAACATTTATCGAGCACTTAGAGTGCACAGTCCTGAAGGAGAGACTTGTTGAGTTAATAAAAATAACTGTATGGTATGACAGGGACTGTAATATATAATAGGTAGTGGCACAAAGGCAGGTGTCCACTACTGTACTTTGTTTAGTCAGGGGTTTTACAAAAAACACATGAACTTTGCCTTGAAAAATGACCAGAATAAGAAGGAAAAGACTGTAATAGAGAGAGGAAACAATGATGGTATAGAGATGAGAAATAAAATAGGATGTTCAGGGTCCTGCACATGATTTTACCTAGTAAGAGTATAGATAGGTTGTTGGAAAGAAGGAAAAGAAGTTCTTCAGACTCAAATAAGGACTAAATAAACTCTTAGTGTCTCCATTTTAGAGATATGTGAGAGAGTCAGAATAGAAGTGATTCTGTGCTCTTAAGCTTACAGTGTCCTCTCTTTCTAGAATGTCCAACTTATTTGGATCTAAATACATCATAGCTTATAAATGTCACATTTCAGTTGAACCTTAGGTGATAAGGTATCAAGTTGGGAAGAAGTATTCAGCAGTATTGGATCACGTTTCACTTTGGATAGCTCATTCAGCATTAAGTTTATTCCAGTGAATTCCTCTTTTTAAGTCTAATATCTAACATAAAATTCATCTAGATTTTAGACATTTTTCTGAAAATTATTATAGAAATATGTTATGATATAACCCAAGAAACAAATTTTAGATGATTTAGGGAATGGATATAAAGATCCAGATGATATCCAACAAATAACATAAAACCAGCAGCATTAGACTTTGAGTGCACTGTTTTTACTAATGCAAAGATTAAGTCCAAAGTTGTTGTTTTAAACAAGACACTAAGTTCTTTGATATGAAGAAACTGAGAGTAAAACAAAAAGGACTAGTTAATCTTCAGCTAGTGAGAGTCATTTATTCATTGAGTTTCTAAACTCCATTTACACATAAAGGCAGGGTTTTACACTTGTAAAAATATAATGTATAAAATTAAAGAATAAAGTGAAGACAAAATAAAATGTTGTTAGTATCTATACAGGTGTTAGCTGTCCAACAACTTGTTGCACGTGTAAAAGAGAGAGCTGTAATTTGTTAATTTGGTCTTGGAAAATGTGCTGGTACCAAAGCTCCACATGTGGCCCTCCACACAGATGTGCACTATGAACAATGGCCCCAGAATAGGCAGAGCCTCCTTTAACCTCATCAGTTGTTGATATTTACAGAAGAATCTCCCTCTCACTCCAGATAAGGAATGATAAGCCATGCAACAGAATTAATGAGAGTCAATAGAACAAGAGTCAGCAGTTAATCGATAGAAGAAGGAAAGAGTCAGTGAAAGAAGCCAGACCACTGTTCTCTCAGGATAATCAAATGCCTAACTCATGTAGACTCATAAAATTGACTTGTTTTTTTTCTTGGTCTAATTGACTGGTGCCTGGGTATTACATAAACCTTAGGTGTCTTTAAGATAAGACTATACTGTGTTATACCACTAAAGCCAGACATTTAATTACTTCTTTCCACATGAAAAATAGGCCAGTGAAATGGATAGATATCGTTCTCACTAAGACAAGCCTTTGCTTTCCAAGTGTCAAGAAGGTTTGTGTAAGCCCTACTGAGGAACATCTTCTATAAACCATGCCAATGAGATAAATCTTCAGCCATGAACAGTAAAGATGAAATCACAACTACAAAATACATTAAGCGTGTAACTATTTGAATTTTGTTTTACTTATTCAAAACTGACTCTGGTTTGGTATTTTATAACTTTATGTCTGATTTTAAATCTATAGAATATTACACACAGAAGGGACTTCAGAATTTTTCTCGCCTAACAAATCATCCAAAAGAGAAACCTCATGTAAAATATCTCTGGAGATTAGACATAAATGTGCATAATGAAAGAAAAGAAGAAAAAAATAATTATTAAAGTGAAAGTAAATCTCAAAGTGGCCTATTTCCTTTTTGAATAGTTCTAATTATAAGAAAATTCCCTACAAAGTGAGGCTAAATAGGCTTCTTGAAATTTCCACCCAACGACACCTTCTGAAAATGCATGTGATTAACCTAGGACATTTGTTTTTGTGTGCAAAATTTTTAATATTTCTGACTTAAGGAAACCTCAGTTCAATATTTATGTACAAATATTTTTCAAAAATTTAACTGTATTCTTAAAATGAATAGTTTCTAAATATTTTATGAAGTATCTTCATCAGGAAATATTTTTGAGTACAACTTCAAATATGTATTTATAGATTATACATGTGTCTTCTTACTATTAGTATAAGATATATGTATATAAATTTTTAATAAGATAGTTTAAAAAAATAAAAGTTTTATACCACCCATTAAACACAGTGGATTATATATACACATTTATCACTCCTCTCTTCCCAACCCCACCAAACTGAAAGTAAAAGATTTAGAGACGAAAGAAAACTGAAATCTTGCCAGGGGCAGAGGTAGGGAGATGAGAGAAGTAACGTGACTAGAAAGGTCAGCTCACAGCACTGACTTCAGAAGGACTTAGAAACTAGAGGCACTCTGTAGAAGCCTTAGCTGGAACATGAGGATTGGATAGAGGATCCCATCTCCACTCTACGTGGCTAAATGATTCCCCTCACACCTCACCTCAACCTATACATTCTAACAGAAGACAGTAAATTTACTTTCTAGAAAGCTTTCCATAATTGAGTACGGCAATGTACTAAGAATGGTTAACTTAAATTCTACATACAAAACAGAGAGGCCTCCAGCTCTTTTCCTTTACCAGTGACCAGAGTACTGGAAGTCAAGTTTATTCCATCCATGCGTGAGACTGGAGAATCCTCTGAGGAAATAAAACTGATAAAAGAATAGGTATTACTACTTGGCTATTCCAGAGTGAGAAAATGTGCTCATTGCCTTAGTACTGTGTCACGAAACTCACCAACAGATAAGCCTCAATCACACACATAAAAATTTCATTAAACTTTATAGTGTCTCATTCTTTAATATGAACAAAGAGCCACGGATCACCAGAACTTTGAGGAAGCCCTCTGACATGGGGAAAAAAAAAAAAAAAGACTAAAACTACCAGAGAAAAAAGAGCACTCATAAAAAATAGAATGCAACTTTAAAAAAATAAAAAGGCAAACAAACCAAAAGAACAATTTATCATTACAGCTCTAAGATATTATATCCATGAAACAAGAATAATGTGTTATACTCAAAGGATTATAATAGAAAAGGAAAGACCTCTTGGGGGAAAAAATGTTAGCCAAAAAACAGTCCAGTATAAGAACTGTAAGATAAAAGTGAGAAAATACATGAGAAGTAGAATTTTTAAAATGAAGCTAGAAAACAAGAAGAAAATTAAATTTATCTAAGTTCCCATATCTAATTAATAGGAATTCCAGAAAGAGAGAATTGAGAAAAGAGATGGGAACTAAAGCAAAAACAATGTAAGAAAAGTTTTCAAAACTGAAGGACACTTTGGTTGTTTCCATGTCTTGGCTACCATGAATAGCATTGTGATAAAAATTGGGGTACTTAAGTCTTTGCAAGCTAAGGTTTTTAAATTTTGGGGGTAGATCCCCAGAAGGGGGATTGCCAGTTCATATGGTAACTCCACTGCACATTTTCTAAGGAACCTCCACACTGTCCTGCATAGCTAGATGACTGGATAAAGAAGCTGTGGTAGATATACACAATGGAATATTACTCAGCTGTAAGAAAAGATGAAATACTGCCACGTGCAACAAAATGGATGGACTTGGAGATCATCATGCTTAGTGAAATAAACCAGACAGAAAAAACAAAGAACCATATGACTTCACTCATATGTGAAATATAAAACTGAAAGCAACAAAGAAACAAAACTCATGGACACAGTCAATGGTTTAGGGGTTACATGAGGGCAAGGGGGAAGCCGGTGGGAGAGGAGGGAGGGGGAGTCAAATATATGGTGATGGAAAATGAACTGACACTGGACGGTGAACAAGTACAACACAAAGACAATGCACTGTGGAATTTGTACACCTGGAACCTATATAATTCGTGTTAACCAATGTCACCCCAGTAAGTCTAACAATAAAAACAATTTTTTTAAACTGAAGGAGATAAGTGTCTAGATTGAAAAAAACCACCAATTGCTCTGCACAAAAATGAAGAAAGATTTACAATAAGGCATAGCATACTAAAATTTCAGATCACTGGAAGAAAAGAAACATTTACAAAAAGTTTCCAGAAAGAAAGAAAGGATTAGGAATCAACATGGCATTGGATTTCTTGATAGTAATTCTGGAAATTAAAAGTAGATGAAACAATGCCTTATGAAGAAAAACAAATTTCTGAACTACAATACTATCTTTATCAAGTAATCAAGGCATTTTCAGACACGCAAGTTCTTGTAAAGCTTCTCTTCCACATGCCCTTTATCAGGAAGCTACTGGAGAATGGGATCCACAAAAATAAAGGGAGAAAAGGAATAAAGATGACATGAGTTACAACAAAGTAGGAATCCAATAAAAAGAGGAAAAGGTAATTCCAAGATGGCCCTTGAGCAGTTTGCTGACACCTGCTTCAGGGCACTCCACAACCAATGAATGAGCAGTAACAATGACAGGAGTGTACAGGGAGAAGGAAGTTCTAGAAATGAGAGTTAGAAAAGATCTGCAATTTGATGTAAATCAGTCATAAAAACCAGTTACAAACAAAACAAACTAAGCAAAGTAGGTGTTTCCTCCCTTCTGCATGTATTCTGTTAGGGAGAATGATTTATGACTTCCTCCCATTCCCTATAGCATTACCCCATTCTTTCAGAACTTTCCTTGATATATTTACCTGATTTCACCCAAATAAAAATACTAGGTGGGAAAGGTGAAGTTCACAGAGTAATTTCCACAGTCTTCTTCCTCCCAAGATTAGGATTCCTTTCAAGAATCAAGCTTTTGGAGGGATTTTACAGTGTCTTAACCATATGAAGTTTCAGGTTATCTAAGTAAGGCAGAGTTTAGGACATCTAATAATATGTTTAAATTCTAAGTTTATCTGAATTAATAGCTACCATCACAATGACCCAAAATATTAGCATCATTTGACCAGAACATTAATTAGATGATTCTTCTCTCAGGTCTCAGCTTCCATTAAGATGATCTGGCACCTGTAAGATTTTCTCTATCTTGCATTTTTCCCTTTCATGTATCCATATTTAGAGTAACAACTAATTCAATTAAAGATTAGCTTCTAAACATCCTAATTAAGTTTTCCCCCCTTAAGACTTATTACAAATACACAGACCAGGCTGACATACATCATATTACATTGTTTAGCATTCTCAATGTATTTTAGATTATTTTCTGACTAACCAAATAAGTTTATAAGTATATTTTTATATCTTCAAGTTATAAATGGGGGTGTTTTACAGTAATATAATCATTTAAAACTATTTCATAAATAAAATTTGCATATTAAGAGCTCATATTATATCTTTGATTTCATCATGAAAGGTAATGATGATTCCAAAATGTAGCACAACTGAATGGTTTGTTAGAAGTTGAAAATAAAAAGAAAACAGGTACTTCTGCGCAGTGTCTGCAGACTTTAGTCAACACTGAAATAATTGCATGGCCTTAGAAATGAACCGTTCACAATCTATTAGCAGCTCTGCCCCATTTGCCTTAGATGCCACTTCACATTCGGATAAATAGATTTCAAAAAATCAATTAAACTGTGATTTGCCCCATCTTTTGAGTGACTCTTACTGATTTGGTCAATTATTCTACCTTGAAATTTATAAAATAAAAAACCAACAAAATGCAAATCTCAGTATCAACCAGGAGAGCAGATATATGGAAGAGTAGACAAAACAGTCTTTGGCATTTCAACCCTATACTCAGTTGCATCTCTCAGGTTGCCTGAGCTATTTCCAACCTAGTCTGAATTCTTCTCTAGACACACACACACACACACACACACACACACACACACGTGTGCATTTTCCTCTCTCCCTCCCTCCCTCTGCCTGCCTATAATATTCTCTCACTTCCTCTTCCACATCCACCCTACTCTTGATGCTGCACAGAAAAGATAACCACTTTAACATTTATATTCACTTTCCAAAATTTGTATATTAATACTTCCTCAGATGCTGTCTCTGTAACATATGCTTTTAACACCTTGTCTCAAATTAGGAGCAAAAATAAAAATAAAACAAAGAATCAAGATCTCAGATAAAAACTCCTTAGCTTTGTAAGAAAGCAACAGAAACACAACCACTTTTGCTTTAGTTTCTGGCATGCATCTTCAATATCCCCTACTCCCCACACCCAAATAGAAACATTCTAAGAAGGTATAAAGAACAATGGAAGGTAAAGCAGCCTCTGAATCTGGGATGTTAGATGCAATGCCTCACAGGACTCCACTAACCTGCTGCTTGTTCCTGTTGTTCCTAATGATATACAACCAACGAACTCTTAAAGAATCTGTTCATTCTTACATCAGTTACTATACATTTCTTGGTGCCTGTCAAAGAAAAACACTATTCCTTTAAAGCAATCTGCTTGTCATTCCTATACAATGAAATTTTTCTTCAAGTACCCTAGTTGGAATCACAAGTGTGCAAAGTGTTTTGAGAGCAGCAGAAGCAGCAAGATATGTCCTAACACTGCCTCAGCCCCAAGGAGAAAAGATTTTGAGCCAAGCAACTGAGTTCTTATTAAAATATTGAAATATAATTGTTTTCTACCAAAATCTTATACTAACAATTCTAGCAAACTTCCATGTCCACAATGAAAACTGAAAAAAACTCTTTGAAACAATCTTCTTATGATTGTTAATCCTTTCCATTTTTGCACTGTTGATTAGACAGATACAATGAGAGCAATAATATATCAGCAGCTACACCAACAACAAACACTCTAAAGATACTGTTGGGATCATGAAAACACCCTTCTAAGCATCCTCTTCGACTATACAGGAGTTACACGTAAGCACTCAGTGAATTCTAAAACGAAAGTTGCAGGCTCCAATGAAGGTAGGAGCCAGGCAGGTAACACGCACAAGTGACTGTGGTAGGCCAGGGAGTAGAAACTGTAGAGTGCCTGTGTACAGGGGGGAAAGCAGTGATGACTTCCCTCTGGCTGTTACTGTGAAAGAATATAGGCTCAATGAGGCCAAATCTTTTATTTTTTTGAAAGAATCCAGAAATCTGAATTTTTAAGCAAGATTCCCATATGAAATGCTAGCAACTACTTTTTTAAATTAAATACTAGCATGTAAAAAATACGTTAGTTCATGGGCCACCAGTCTGTCACAGCTACATAGGTGAAACAAATTGTTCATCAGAGGCCCTCCAACTGTACCATCAGGAAGCAACTCTCCCGAATGAGTCTGTGATGAAAATGATGCTAAAGGTGTCACAGAACGATGCCCTGTCCATCACCATACTTAGTTAGCATACTTTGGTAAGAGAAACACGGGGTCATGATTCTAAGTGTATTAAGGCCACGTTCACTTTTAGTGGTTGACTTAGTGGCTGAGAGTGCAGGGAGGCACTCTCAGAAAGGTGGCTGACCCTCTGTAGGGATTCATCAAACACCTGTATAGAATGCTAGAGGATAGAACAAGGCTGGAAGCTAAAATTCTACCATTTTATATAGTTGTAACCATAAGGCTTGGATCCCAGCTCCTGATTATGCCAGGGTAGGGATGATGCTTCCCGGCACTGATTCATCTTCAAAGTCCTACGTTCCAAGGACTAGGCCGCTTGCCCAGAGCTTAGCATTCAACCCTGTTATATTTCTGTGCTCTTCTCCAGAAGCTGAAGAGCCATGAGGAGCTCACATCTCCTTCTGCTCCTTCCAACTCTAGGTTTTCTCCAGTGGATAGATGCTATTATTAGCCTGGGTATACTGTCTGGTCATTCACTCTTAAAAGGCCTTTAAGTGGACCTAGACAAGATTTCAGGGAGAAAACAAGGTCTAGGCTTTAGATAAGAAGAATGAAAGGAGCATCTCTGCAGTATAAGTATGGTCAAGCCCAACTCCCAAGGGTTGAAGGTAAAATGGGGGTTTAGGTGGGACAGAAATCTAGCCACAAATGCATTGACTAGCAACTTCCCTTGGTCAGAACTCTCATTAACCAACAACAGAACACAACAGGGTCCAGTGGAAAAAGAAAGTGAGCTGGATTCACAACAATGGGAAGCCAATTCTTTTTGTTACAGAAAAGACCAATTAGAGTACAGAATGCTATAAACATTACAACTTGCAGCTACATCTCCAAGACCAGCCAAGCTAAAGTCTTGCTATTGTACTTGTACATTTCTGCTGTTTCAAGTCAGCATAAAAGTGACTTGTTACAATGTGGGTCAAAAACTAAATTTTTCTTAAAAGATATTTTGACCTTTTAAAAGCTTATACAGGTGAAGTTATGTTAAGGTAGAGCTCACTGACTTGTTCAGAAGTTTTAAAATAAGAAGATATCTACAATTATACATGAAGTCGTAAGTTTAATTACCTGCAAGATCCATAAAAATTTTCAACATGAAAATGTTGGAAAGATGAGACTTAGTTCAAGGTAATTGTGAAATAAAATTAACATGAAAAAAGTTCAGCAATTGTCATAGACTTTGAGAACAAAATGAAGACTTGTGGTTTTGGGGGTTTTTTTTGGGGGGGTGACCAAAAAAAATAATGTTACATAAAATATTCATCAGTAATTAATGAGAAGAAATCCCCAATACGCTGAAAGCTTTATAATATCTAAGTGCCTGACTCATAAGTAACGTAAATGTTGACTTTTTCTTTCAAATCAGTACAACCTCTCATGAAGAATTCATGCTACATGGGCAATTAGGCTTAATGTACAGGAATGGTGAAGTTTAATTACCTGCAAGATCCATAAAAATTTTCAACATGAAAATGCTGGAAAGATAAGACTTAATTCATCAAGACAGATTAGATTATTGAGGAGTCAAATTTAGATGAAAGGAAAAGTAATTGTGAATTTTCTCTTTAACTCAAAAGAAACTATAATTTCTTCACAGTAAAACTAGGTTGATTTCCATTTTCTTTTTATTCTAAGCTAAAACTTTCGAATACTTCAATAAATCAAGCCAACAATCAAGAGATTATTTTCTTACCTTCAAGAATACAAAAACAAAATTTTGTTTTGATCTGGGTTCTAAATTCAATTCCAGAAAGATTCCTAAAATATCATGCAATTTATAACCGCCTGACCTAATTATGATCCAGGGAAGGCTTTACTATTCTCTGATGGCTGTAAGTACAGCATTTTAGAGGGCTTGAATTTTTCTTCCTTTGAATTACCTTTATGCCCCTGTTCTCTCCTGCTACCTCCAGTTCCTGAGGGTCTTTGTAAACCAGTAAACACATTTCTTTCTTTCTTACTCATGTGTGTTTGGCCTTTTTGAATGATCACATACGTTTTCCATAGGAAGCTCCAAAGATATAGTAAGGAAAACCGGGCATCTAGAAAGGCAACCTGCTATATAGATCACAGGTGTTAGGATTCAGAGCACCCACTCTGCACAAAAAGGATCAGCTTGAGTCAGCCTGCCTGAGGCTCCAACAGGATTTCTCGCAGTGCTATAATTGCTAATGTAACCATCAAGTGCCCTTAAGGGCTCCTCTTCTGTTAGTCCTGAGAATTTCACTCTCTTAACAGTTTTCCTCAGGTAGGGTTGACCCCACCATGGCACTCAAATGCAATGACTAACCTTTAAGCTGGTCCATCTTCAGCACTCAGCTGGAGATAGTTACAATATAAAGTCAGGGGACAGTAATTGGGGAGTGAATAGTAAGGCTTTAATTACAAAATCCACAAACAATAAATTTAACTTGTCTTTCAAAAAGCAGCATACACATTTTAAAATTCCACATATTGCAAGAAACAACATTTCTCTTTGCTCTTCCTGACCTTTGAGCAAATCAGACAGTTTGAGAGCTGAATACTTAACAAAATAAATTTTGTCATTAATTTTTCTATGTAAAAGGAGTGGAAAGATCCATAATTGAAATGTTTGAGATGCTGCCACAGAATCTGTTGCAGAATTTCTATCAGAATTTTTAAAACTGGCAATCAGGAACCTGGCTTATAATAAAACTAGTGTAAATCACTGTAAGTACTGGAGGTTGGGAGGAGTTCTGGATTATTTTTTCAAACATATAGGCAAATAAGTTGGAGGAGCTAGAACTTAATGCAAGAACTGTATCTTGTAAAATACTGCGATTTTGCATGGCCGATTGGTGGGATCTGATAATGAGAATTTTGTGAATTACGAAACTGAGATTTCAGATTTTGATCATTTGAGAAAATGTCTTGCAGAGATTAGAGATCTGTAAGTCATTTCCTACTTACTAAACTTACTGTACACACTACTAAGATAAAAAAGTAAAAGCATTTCTACCAAAATGTATGATGTCCAACAATTATTTTAGGATTCTTCATATCACTCCATTTTCTTTTCCATATTTTCAGAATATATTTGAAGCCTCTTTAATCCATAAATTAATTTCAGAAATGTTTATGTGCATGTTTCTTCATAAATATTTTTGTCTGGGTACCTGCTTATTTATAAATATCTAAATAATTAGGAGTTCCTTGGTGGTGTAGTGGCTTAAGGCTTCAGCGCTGGCACTGTCAATGCTGCGGCCTGGGTTTGATTCCCACCCAGGGAAGTCCCCACATACAAAAAAAAAAAAATCTAAATAATTAAAGAAAAAGATCTCATCATTAGCCTTGAAAAATATGTCACTTCTTTTGGTATATGAGTATGCTATGAATAGTGCTGTACTTATGACCAGAAATTTTTTTTCCCTCACCTTTTCGAGGAGCTCTGAATTTACATCAAGTAATGCTGGTACAACTCCAGACAACAAGCACTAAACTCCTTCTGGTTCTATTTTAAAAGATATTGTTTTGACAGCTCTAATTGTGGCATACTGAAACGCCAGTCAGGTAGCTGAACTTGCATGTCAAAGACTACCCTTCAGGACTGGATTTATTAAATATTAAATGTGAGAATTAGGAATATCATACATTTTACATAGAATATTTTGGTTCCAACATGATTTCCTCACAGAAATCACTGGTCAATCCAATCCCTTGTCACTACTTTATTTGAATTATGTACTAGGCAAGGCATTTTCTTGTAGAAATCAGCAAGTTAACTGGAACAGCCTCTCTGTAGGAAGGCCCTGTCAACATATATTACAATCCTTTTTCTGAATTATATTCTGAGGATAATAAAGTGAAGTAAAGTAAGAAAAGGAAATTAATTTTCTTTATAAGAAACATCTAATTTAGCTTTTATTCACTTCTGACAGGGATTCACCATATGTTGAGAGCAATATCCTGGACTCAAGAGAAAAAAATCAGATTCCATTCTCCATTAAAAAATAAAGTGGATGTGACATGATTTCTAAAGTGATAAATTAAGGACTAATGGCTAGATCAGAAGGTTGAGACAAATATTTTAATAGAACAAGTATATATAAAACATTACTGTTACTACATCCTTCCTTATAAAGACAGGACTAAAGGATTTACTAAAGACTGCTAATGTCTACCACTATGATTAAAAGTATATTTTTCTAGTAGACATTTATAACTACAAAAAGAGAATTATTTGATAGTCAGGTTGTACAATTGGATTTTCTCTAAGAACACCATTTTTTAGGAATAAGTATAGTATTTATTTGAAAATGTCCTACCACTATCAATTTTTCCTATCCAGAGTCCAAAATTTTAGAAAATCCAAATAGCTAAATTTATTTTTATGCACTTAAAACAGTGCCTGACACTTACTAGGTGTTACACATATTATTTGTTTAATGAATGATAAATAAAATAGATTAGACAATGAGGAAAGTCAATTATGTACTGGGAAAATCAATTATATACTGCATGGTATATCTTTTTCCATTCTTTTAACTTTAACCTTGTCTTTATATTTAAAGTGAAGTTCTTCTTATAAAATGCCTGAACTTGGGTCTTGCTTCACTAATTATCATTAATAATAAGGGAAATGCAAATCAAAACCAGGATATATGCCTCACACCTGTAAGAATGGCTATCATCCAGAAGACAAGACATAGCAAGTGTTGCTGAGGATGCTAAGAGAAGAACGCTTCTACACTGTAGGTGGAATTGTAAAATAGTACATCCATTAGAGAACAGTACAGCAGTTCCTCAAAAAATTAAAAATTGAAACACCATATAATCCAGTAATCCCAGTCCTGTGTATACACTTGAAGGAATTGAAATCAAAATATGAAAAACATATCTGCATCCCCGTGTCAAATGCAGTGTTACTCATAATAGCCAAGCTATGGGAAAAACCTCAATGTCCTTCAATGCACTGAATATATGAAAGAAAATGTGGTATTAATAAATATATGCAACAGAATATCAGTTAGCCATAAATAAGAAGAAAATCCTGCCATCTGCAACAACATGGATGAATCTGAAGGGCATTATGCTAAGTTGAGTAAGTTACAAAAAGAAGACAAATACTAGGTGGAATCTTAAAAAACAAAAAAGCCAATTTCAAAGAAACAGAGAATAGAATAATAGTTGCCAGGGACTAGGGATAAAAGGCAATAGGGTAATGCAGATCAAAGGGCATAAATTTTCAGTTGTAAGAAGAATAAGTTCTGAGGACCTAATGTACAACATGATGGTTATAGTTAAAACTGTATCGTATATTTGAAAGTTGCTAAGAGTAAATCTTAGAAGTTTTTCATCACAAAAAAATAAGTTTTAACTATGTAAAATAATGTTTACTACACTTATTGTTATCATTTAGTAAAATATACAAATATTGAATCTTATATTAGATTTTAAGCATTCTTACAACACACACACACAGTTACCTGCGTTGACTATGTGATGTTATCTTAATCCCGCTAAACTTTCTACAATGTATATCAAATCATTCCACTGTATACCTTCAATACATGATTGTATTTGTAAATTAGTTCTCCATAAGATTTTATGTGTGTGTGTATATGTATATGTGTGTGTGTGTATGTGTATTTCAGCAATAAAAAAAGGAATTCCTGCCATCTGCAACAACATGGATGAACTGGAGGGCATTATGCTAAGTGAAATAAGCCAGAATGACAAACATCAAGGAGAGGAGAGGAGCTAAAAGCTGAAATCAATAGCCTATGGTCACTGATTTAATCAATCATGCCTATGTAATAAAGCCTCCATAAAATTCCAAAAGGATGCAGTTTGGAGAGATCCAGGTTAGTGAACTGAAGGCAATTCAGGGACAGTGATGTGCCCACAGAAACTCCAGTCACTTCCTACATGTTTTGCCCTGAAGTTGACCCAAGGTCTCCTCACTTGGGAATGACTAGTGGGAGTCAAGGCTGGGACCAGGGACCTGCTTGGCTTGCCTGGCATGCAAGAGCCTGGGTAGGGTCACTGGAAGCGCTGGCTGAGCTCACTGCCTGACTCTCAAGGGCCTCCACCTCCTTTTGCCCTCACAGACCCTGGGGTCCTCAGCTGGTTCATAAGGTAATTAATTTGTAAATTATCTTGATTTTTTTAGAGAATAGCCATATTTCTTTTATCTGGCTGTTCCTGAATTATCTCCTTTCATAATATACCAGTAATCTAGTAAGTAAAATGTTTCTCTGAGTTCTATAAGTCACTGTGGCATATTAATCAAACCCAGGGGACGTGGGGTCTCTGGAACTTCCAATCTATAGCCCATTGGTCAGAACTATAGTTGACAAACTTGACTTGAGATGGGCATCTAAAGGGGTGTGGTGGTGGGAAGAGTCTTGTAGGACTGAGTCCTGAACCTATGGGATATGACGTTATCTCCAGGTAGTATCAACATTGAGTTAGATTTGTGGGACACCAAGTCCGTGTCCAAGAAGAACTTAGTTGACTGCTTGGTGATGTGGAAAAAACACACAGACAATGGAAATCCTCTCTCATGGTCAGTCATCGATAGGGTGACTATGTATTACAGCTTGCACATTACTGTATCACATTACTGGTTTTCCAGTATCCCACCCAACAGATAAAAGTATCCTCATTTACATAAAAAATTAGGTGATCAACCTAATAATCAGTAAACTCTCTTACTCTCCTAATGTTTCCCTCACCATAACTACAACTTGCTATCCCCTTAGGACATTGCTTCACCTGCAGCCCTCTCAAACGTAGGTTGCTTTTCCCTCTCACATCCCTCATACTTCAAAGCCTGGAAGTAGGGTAGTTTTCCCCTGTGCAGGCCATTATCACTTTTCATCCTACTCCTCCTTTTTCATTAAAAACTTCTAGCTCCTTTGAAATGTATTTTTACCCCTTATCCACCCTGTTGACATTATTTATTAACCTCCAGTCACTTCTTCTCACTCATTGATGAATTCAACATCTACTTACCACCAATACTCTTAGTAGTCTTGGGGACTCTCAAACCACAAGTTATTCGTTCAATTCTGTAGCCTCTTGATTCTTTAACTACCTAGCTCTAAATGACTAGTCTACTGAACCTTAATATCATTTCTATAGTCATATACTGGAAATTGTTATCAGCAATAACTGTACCAACTTTGAAATTAATTTCAAATTTCCTGTTCTGTAATCTTCACATTCCATCTTATTTATTCTAGAATACCCATGCCAATAATTCTCTGATCTCATTAATGACCTCCAATCAATGTCCATACCAATTTTTCACTATCCATGATCCAGATGTCCTTCTTCCCTTATCCAGCCTAGAGTCTATGGTCTAGCATTATAATACATTACCCTAACTCACTGACTCTCTCTCCCTCCCTTGTGCTCATCTGACAACACCTTACTCTATGACCATGCACACACCCCGAGACACACACAGCAGAATGTCATACACTCGCATCACATCACATCACCATGCTACTAGGTTCACTTCCAATTTATACTCATATATCTGAAAGGTGTACACAACAATGCCAAACAATCCTACTCCCATCCCCACTAAATCCACTCTGTAGATTAACTATACCATAAGCTCTCTCTCCATACACACATCTCAATATCCCGCTTCATACTTAATTGATAACTTTGCCCCATTCTTCACAGAAAAATAATGTAATCAGATAAAACTTTTCATATTTTTTCTTCAAGCAAGTCTATCAATCTACCCATATGGGTATCATTAGTATCACATATCTTTTTAAAAGAATTCTTCTCCTTTGACCCCTCTGAACTATTTCTCTAAAAAAATTCCTTAACAATTATTTATATGTTGCTTCTTTTTCATGGTTTAGCACAAAACTGAAATGTAACCTCTTCCAACAAGGCTTTTCCCATTAGTGACTAAAGTTTCATCATATTCTCCTACAGAACCCTTTCTGATAGCAGTTCTGAATACCTGAAATTATTTTATTATGGTCTGTCTCCAACCAACAGAATTTCAACTTCTTGGACATGGATTCTGTCTTCTACATCATTGTATTCTCTATAACCTAAAATAGGGTCTGACACAGAGTAACAGCTAAATAAAAATATCTACTAAATAAATGTTTTATTGGACTGATTACTGAGAAACACTAAGTAAACCAAGATCTATCTACCAATAGCCATAAAAGACAGAACTTATACTTTTACTGCATACTGAAACCTGGTACTTTTATAGATACACAAGCCTATTTCACTAATAAATCATCATGTCCATTATCCAAAATAATAGTAAATGCATGGAGAAATATATTACCCAATCTGATGCTAAATACTAGGAATAATTAATATATTTCATATTAAATATTTATGATATTCTAATAATGTTGTTATTGAGAATAACCACAAAAATAAAACATAGCAATTGTATTTTTCAAAATAATTCAAATAACTTTGTTATCAAAAAAATTTGTAAAAGTATTATCCAAAATAACTATTAATACTAAGTTATTAATAATTTAACTATTTTTAATGGAAATTAATTTTAACATTTTATTAATAATTCACTGAATATTATATATGATAAATTACAAATGTTTAGTTCTAAATAAAAACAATTATTACACCCCATCAGCAAAGACTTTAATAAACTTTAAGTTAAAATGAAGACCAATACTCTTAAAAGTAATGAAATAAATTAGCACAAATGAAAAATCTAAGTGATATCATAATCCACTTTTTCCTGCTTTAACTTACTGAATAAATACTTTATAAAGGACTAACCTATTTGTTAATGTATTTTACCTTAACATTATTCATTATTTCTATTAATCTTTACTTTTACTGTATTCACAAAATGGACATTTTTCTTTTTTAGGAGACTACATATGCCATGGGTGAAAGTATCTGTTATTGTTTGCCATACGCATTTAAATTTGCAGTAGTTCTTAGAATAGCTTAAAAAGTACAAATTAAAATATGATGTTAAAACATTGTTTTTGTTTCTATAATTGTACATGTTTCAGAAATGGAAACATAAAAGCTTACATTATAGATCCAAAGTCAAGGTTTTTCATACACTGTATTTTCCCGTGTATAAGATGCCCTCATGTATAAGATGACCCCTACTTTTCTAACCCAACATTAAGAAATCAGTATCAACTGGTTACTCCCAGGTATAAGACATCCCCCAATTTTAGGTCTAACAATTTTAGACAAAAGTATCATCTTATACACAGAAAATCACAGTACACTTAAAAATGGTTCTTCATTGATTCTATCAAGAAGCAACTTTAGAAATAAAACTATTAATATTTAATGAAGCCAAAATAAAATACAATTATATTTATAAAATCTGATTATATTATTGCCTTTTAATATCAACTAGTGTTTCCCATAAAATTACATATACACACACAAAAAAGTAATAAACTTTTCACCTTGTAAGTAACATATTTGGGGGCAGAAATGGGTAAATGTTATTAGCATGCAAAATCAATGGTACAAATGTACATCTGTGATGAAAACAATCCTGAGGCAGATGTACTTTTTAATATGTTTTTATTCCTTAATATACTTTTAAATAACAACAGTAAATTATAATTTCTTATTCAAAGGATATCAACTTCAGTTTTTTAAAAAGTTTGTGTTAAAAAGTTTCTTTAAAAAAATAATTCTTATCATGTTAATTCAAGTGAACACTTACTACAGACTAAAAAGAACAATTGCTTGTTTCTCTAATATGCTTCTTTTAATAGAGTAAGGGAACCAAGTCATTAGCATGGAGCAAGTCATGAAACACTGTCTGATTTCCTGCCTAGGTGTCAAATAAAAAATTGTAATCTGTTAAAACCACTATAGGATCCTTTGTAAAGAAAAACATTTCTGCAACAATACACAATTAGTATAAGTTTTAAAAAAAACTAATATGCAAGATAAGGGTGTAGAAAAGAAAAGAGGACAATGAGAGTGGTAAGAGAAGGAGAAAGAAGAAAGTGCAAAGGGAAAGGAGGAAAACATTGGTGACTGTAATTAATAACACTGGATTGTATAACTAAAATTTGGTAAGAGGGTAGAACTTAAATGTTATTGCAAAAAATAAAAAAGGTAAATACGTGAGGTGATGAATGTGTTCAATAACTTAATGGGGGTCCTTTCACAATGTGTGTGTGTATATATACACATACATATGCATCAAATTATGTTGTACAACTTAAATATTTCACAATTTTAAGATACCTTAATAAAACTGAAGAGAGAAAAGAGGAAGAATATGTTAAGTGAAATCAATAAATTAAAAATTTAGATTGGATAAATTAAGAGGTAATGATTCATTCCATGCTATGGGACACAATTAAATGCAAGGTTTCATTACATCTAAATCACAGTAAATGTATCTACAAAAATATCCATTCATACATATTTTTAAGGCATACATCTACATAGTAAAAGTCCAATTATAAAAACTTTTGAGTTCACTAAGTCAAACCTGTTTTTTACTTAGAGCACCAATAACATTTACTTCTGTACCAATGACAGCTGTATCTAAGAGTCAAGTATTTACATTCTTGAAATTCAGAATCATTCAATGGAAAGGAGTCTGTAATAACACGATCACATTTTTCAACAGCCAATTTGGGGCAATAAATGGGAATATGTGATGAAGAAACTGAAGAAGTTATATAAAAGTGCTCTTTTACATAATTCACTAACAATGGTGGTAGTGAGGAGCTTGCTCCTTCCAAAATCTTTAGAAAAAAAAACATAACACTGTAATAATGGTCATGGCTAAGGAAAGTTGGGTTTGGAGTCACAAAGTGGAGTAACATAATTTTTCCTAATATAACTCTCATGTTCCACATAAGAAATCTTATAATCCAAGCTACAGAAAGCTGGCAAGCATTGTGACTCGCTTCATACACTACAGTTCTCAATCTTTATACTCAAGTGTGTAACACACTCTCAAAATATCACAAACTGCACAGTGACTCTGAACTCACCACTGGT
Source organism: Lyroderma lyra (assembly GCA_004026885.1). Classification (NCBI taxonomy): domain Eukaryota; kingdom Metazoa; phylum Chordata; class Mammalia; order Chiroptera; family Megadermatidae; genus Lyroderma; species Lyroderma lyra. Next base: position 55,955 of record PVJL010006083.1, read on the forward strand.
ATAACTAAGAGAGTACGTATGTAAGAGAGTACTGTTCTCTGAGTTACATGGTTTAAAAAACAATTCACAAAGTGTAGTTAGAGTATACATGTAAAGCCTTCTGTGAGTTACAAATCCACAAAACCTGAAACTAGTTCAGGCAAATCAAGTAAATGTAAAGTATCTGAATTTGAAAACTAACTAATACAACAAAAATGTAACTTTTAAAAGCCAGATTGAATTTTCAGTAAGAAGCCCCTCATAACACTTGAAGAACTTTCAGTAATTGAAAATATAAATAAATTTTAAAAACTGCTTAATGAGAGCAAGTAACTAAAGTATTGTATACTATGTAAGATGAGATAAAATCATATTGTTAAGAAGTCAGTAAAAAAATAAAAAATCAGGGGGGTTCCCTGGTGGTGTATTGGCTAGGCTCCGGCAATCTCAACACTGCGGCCTGGGTTCGATTACCACCCAGAAAGCCACCCCCCAAAAGAATATCAGTAAAATAATTCTAAAGATCAGTAAAATAATTTTCTTTTAAAAATTTTATACATTTCCAAAACCACTAAATTTTAAACTTTAAGTGCTCAAAAAGTACCCTAAAATACTGTATTTAAAAGGTAAAAGTAGAGGCGTGGGGAAGGAAAAAAAAGGTAAAAGTAGTAATTATTCTAAAAATGTCAATACAAATTAGGGTAAAATTTTAAGATTTAAACAATGTCTTCTATAGAAACTTTCCTTTTTAAAAATATTTGTCCTATATTATCATATACTATTTCATTTCTATTATACTTACATAATCACTTGATAATAGGTTGTTTAGATTATAAATGAGCTGTTTCGAAATCCAAAAAAAGTCAACAAAATACAAAAATCTTTTAATATTTTAAAATATTTTCTGCATAATTTCCAAACATTCATTAGCATTTTAATTATGACCAGCATTAAAGCTTTTAATAAGGGTCTGCTCCAAGTCAACAATAAATTAATAAATAAGAATGAAAATGGTCAGAAATATCCACTGGTACACATTCACATATAACACATACACACCTATATATACGAGGGCTGTTCAGAAAGTTTCCAGCCATGTAATATGAAAGAGGCATTAAATGGCTAAATATTTTTCTGAACAGCCCATACATACACATACACACACACACACACACACACACACACACACACACACACACAAACAAACAGGGGGTGCCAAAAACATGTATACATATTTTAAGAGATGGTATCTATTAGTTTTCGAAGTTGAATTGAACTACAGTAGCAATGTATAGTACAACATTCCTCAAAAGACAGTGTTAATCAAGTGAATGCTAGCATCACCATGTGACAGGCAGGAAAGTAAAAGAAAATGGTAGAAGCACAGTTGTCATCTGAGGAGCACAAGACCATTTTTTTGTGGTATTTGAAATTTGAAAATGTTGAGATTCCCCCACGTTTTCCTGACTTAACAGCCCTTGACTTTTATGGGGGACCTTAAACGTGTACTGCAGAAAACCAGCTACAATGATGGTACTACAGGAAGAAATTGAAACAGCATATGCAGCGATACAAGTGGACACTTGGTCAACGTAGCTCAAGCAGTAGTTCACCATAATCAGAAGTGTCTGGACGCTGATGGTAACCACTTTGAGCACCTCTTGTAATTGCGGAAGTCAAACGTGACTTGCATTCATCTTTTATAAGTATATATTGAGTATTACAATTTTAATACCATTTTTTCCTTTCTTAAAACATGTATACATTTTTTGGCACCCTCTGTATATCAAGCGTACTTTTAAAACACATGTGTAGTTTTTCCTTACAACTTAAGACTGGATACAGGAAACTCCAGAAGTCATAAAAAATAAAACTAAGTCCCCTCTTCTTGCCAAAACATGTATGTAACTGCAGCCGATTTAAGTTAGATATAAATATATATTACATGCATGTCTCTCTCTCTCTCTCTCTCTCTCTCTCTCTATATATATATATATATATATATATATATATATATATATATATATATATATTTCAAAATTAGGACTATTATCTACTCAAAGCAAACTACAGATTCAATGCAATCCCTACCAAAATACTGTAAGGGTGAAACTTAAGAACTCAATAACTTAGACTTAGTTTGGCATATAGTTTGATTCACCTCATAGTTTGCTATTTAGCTGTTTTCTCTTTGTTTCTCCTCCTCACTGCTTGATTTAATGACTCTGCTTTGTTCCCTCTCTCAAGGATACATATACCTCGTTAATCCAGTTAATCAGCAGAGCACTAATCTGAAAGGGGCAATTTCTTAGTCTTCAGGCACCCAGATGTCAGATTCTATGTGGCAACTCCCTTGCAATTTTGTAGCTGGCCACAACTGTTAAGCCAAAATCACATTATTTTAAAACAGACCAGAACCCCAGGAGATGATTTCTCAACTGTCAACCCTCCAGCCTGCCTCATCGACCCCTCCATTTTTCTTTATTTTCCCCTATCTTGCATGCCTATAAAACCCTTTGATTATCTTCTGCTCGGGAAAAGTGGATTTTTGGGACAGCAGTCCACCATCTTGTCTGGCTACCAACACCTACAATACAGAAAACCTCTTTTCTCCTCATCAACCCTTAACTCTTAAAATTTTTGGGTTTCATGAAACAAGTGGCTGAACCTGGGTTTGGTAACTACCAAATTCACGGAAATACAACAAATAATCCTAAAATCTATATGAAACAATAAAAGACCTCAAATTGCCAAAGCAATCTTGAGAAAAAGAACAATGATGAAAGCATCATGCTCTCTGATTTCAAGCTATATTACAAAGCTATCATAATCAAAACAATATGGTATTGTCATAAAAACAGACACACAGCTCAATAGAAGAGAAGAGAGAGACCAGAAATAAAACCACACATATATGGTCAATTAATTTACAATGAAGAGGCCAATATACAATGGGTTGAAGAAAACCAAAACTTTGTCACCCTGAAGCTGATTTTTTGGGAATACTGATTTTCAGCTATTTATTAAGAAACAAGCCTCAGAAAGAACCTTTGACCGTCTCCCCTTTCTTGCCCAAGAAATTCAGAGAAACCTGCTTCAGGAAGGAAATCTCAGAATGCTGCCTTAGCCTGATTTGAATTACACATGGAAAATAAGAGAACATCCAGCAGGCACCTCTTAGCTAGACGTCCCATGGTTTCTGAGTTGCCTAGCATGAATCTGCCTGCCATGCATGTTCCCCTCCTGTACCTGTAAATTGCCCATTCTCACTTCTCAAATCTCTTAACTCTTCCTCCCCTTTCTCCTTTGTCCAAAAATGTCTTATACACCCAATGTTGCATCACTGTCTTTGGAATTTTTATGCCTATGTGAATTCCCCATGCACTTGTATTAAAATTTTGACTTTCTCCTGTCTCTGTTAACCTGAAATATTAGCCTATGTAGAAGAACTTAAAAGGTGAGAGGAAAATTATTATATTTAAGCCCCACAGGGTATAAGGCAGTCTCTTTAATAAATGATGTTGAAAAAATGGACAGCCACACACAAAAAGGATAAAACTGGACCACTATCTTACATCATATACAAAAATTAACTCAAAATGGATTAAAGATTTTAATGTACCTGAAACCAAAAATCCTAGAAGAAAGCATAAGCAGTAAGCTCATTGACATCAGTTTTGACAGTAACTTTTTAAAAATTTAACACCAAAACCAAAGGCAGCAAAAGCAAAAAGAAATAAAATAGGACTACATGAAACTAAAAAGTTTCAGCATAGCAAAAACAAACAAAAAATATCAACAAAATGAAAGGCAACCTACTGAATGGGAGAAAATATTTTCAAATCACATATAATACCCAAAATATACAGAGAATTCATACAACTCAACAGCAAAGATAAAAAACCAATCTGATTAAAAAATGAAAAAATCTGAATAGACATTTTCCCAAAGAAGACATATAAAAGACCAACGGGTACACATTAGAAAATACTCAACCTCACTAATCATCAAAGAAATGCAAATCAAAACCACAATGAGATATCATCCCACCCTTGTTAGAATGGGTAATATCTAAAAGATAAGAAATAAATGTTGGTGAGGACGTGGAAAAAATGGAAAACTTGTATACTGTTGGTAGAAATGTAAATTTATGCAACCACTATGGAAAACAGTATCAAGGTTCCTCAAAAAATTAAAATAGAACTACCATATGATCCAGCAATTCCACTTACGGTATTTATCTGAAGAAAATGAGAACACTAACTGAAAAAAATATCTGCAACCCCATTTTCATTACAGCATTATTTCCATAGCCAAGATATGGAAACAACCTGTTTCCATCAATACATGGATGAATAAATAAAATATGATATATAAATATATATACACACAATGAAATATTATTCAGCCATATAAAGAGTAAAGTCTTGCCATTTGTGACATGGATGGGTTTTAAGATGATTATTTAAGTGAAATAAGTCAGAAAGACAAACACCATTATGATATCATTTACATGTGAAATCATTAAAAAAAAAAAGCTCATAGATACAAAGAACAGATTGGTAGTGGCCAGAGATGGGGGTTCGGGGCAGGTAAAATGGACGAAGCGAGTCACAAGGTACAAACTGCCAGTTATAACCTAAATAAGTCATGGGGATATAATGTACAGCATGGTGACTACAGTTAATAACTCACTGAATATTTGAAAGTTACTAAGACAGTCTATCTGAGAAGCTCTCATCACAAGAAAAAAAAACTGTTATAACTAAGTACTTTGATGAATGTTAAGACGTTATTATGGTGATCCCTTCCCAATATAGAAAGATCAAATCATTATGTTGTACAGCTGAAATTAATATAATCTTACATGTCAATTATACCTTAATAAAAAAAAGTGGCATTACTAGAACATTTTATCACATTAGCTGAGTTCAAGTTTAGTCCCTAAAGAATACTTACTTTCCTTATTCTGTTAGACTATTTTATGAAATATATAAATTCAATCTAAACTACTTATCATTACTTTCTTTTGTTATTTATTTCAAACTATAAAGTATCCACTATCATTGTTCTACCCCTAATTACCTACAAAATATTAATGGAAACAATACTGTCCCAATCAGCCACAACAATTTCCTTCCATTTTATAAACAAGAACTTCTAACCCAGCTCAACAACTAATCACATTTCAAACGATGGATTTGAAAAAATGTTTTAGAGGCACATTTTTAAAAACAAATTCAGTACAAAATTTCGCTTTTTAATCAGTGTAATTTTTTTTGTATGCTTTAATGGCTATTTGATTTACATCCTTCTTCTGAGTAAGTTTAATATACAACTCTCATTCTTTACACACTGAAAAAACCTACAGGCTTAAATTACATGAAAACATAACCTGGTATTGTCCGCTGAAGACACCATAAATAGCACCATAAGAACATTCGTACTAAATCTTAACACTGTTCATTAACCGTTCCATTTTCCTGAGTTTGCGTTTGTTCTTTGGCATTGGCTTAGGATATAACCCATTCTTCAGAAGGTGTTCCTTGCTGTGGCGAATTTGAGCACCATGCTGCAGCTGGAAAGAGCATAAAGCTTGAAGAGGGCGAAGCAAAGTCTGTTAAGATAAAAATATATATATACTAAAAAAAGTGTCTATGACAAATAATGACATTCTATCTAGAGTTCTTCTTCACAATCAAGGATTATTACCTTTATTATTAGTAGCAGTGGCTTTTAACTATAAAAGCAATAGTGGCTTTAATAAATATATGATGATATTTAAATAAATACTAGGGTGAGCTGATAAATTTTGCCTCCACTTAAATAGAAAATGATTGGGAAAAGATATTTTAATGAAATAAAAAAGGAAATATACTTTCATCATTTATTTTCAAAGCTGCATAATTATCTTTATACAAAATCACCACACACTTCTATACACTTCTGCGATCTTGATGAAAGCAATCACTTGCAGTCATAGCCTTCCACTTCGTGGTTTGTCACTCACATCTGCTGCCCCACTTCATCTTTGAACCGCCTCACCCAGCGTCTTACTGTCCTCATATCAACACACGGATCACCATAAATGGCTTGTATTCGTCTGTGTATTTCAATTGGAGGAACTTTTCCCACTGTTCAGGATGCTAAAACAGCATACTGTTTGAACCCAATGTCTGAACACCTTTCCATTTCAATGTGCACGGGGTGAAAACTGTAAGAATCTGTGTGTGCAAGGTCAGGAATGATGGCGGGGAGATGCCGTGTTACTACATGGTATCGGTTATGGCTAACATAACAAAAAATATAGTGGAGGCAAACTTTATCAGCCCGCCCTTGTAATTTATTTTAATTCACAACTTACATACATACCACTAAGCAACTCCAATAAAAAGACACGTATTCATTTTCCATATAGATAATAAAGTCTGGATTTAATTTTATACATTAATATATTCAAACACTATGGAAAACTGTTGCCATTTTAATAATTTAATCTGTAACAAGTGGACTGCAACAGCCTTTTAGATAAAGATAAATTAATTCAGTTGCAATCACAGAATGATGATGCAAGCTTCCTGCTACCTGAAAACAATTAAATGACAGCAGTAATGGTTAACTGGGTTACTAACTCACATTAGTCTATGGACCACATACAAGTTAGATATCCAGGTTTTGGTACATCTGAAATAATTCTAACTATATACACACCTGTCTAAATTCAAACACCTATATGGTGTCATCCATTTAAAATAAACAGGTGAACTGAGTGGACCCATAGATAACAGAGAATGGTGGAGGTTAAAAAACAACTGCAGCATATGCCTTTTCTAAAGTTATTCAAATTTTAAAAAATTAATAAAAACACTCTACCAGTGTTTAAAACATATTTTAAGTCATATTTTTTTCCCTTGGGCCTGAGAGACCTCTGATCTAAACTAAACCTTTTAAATAACAATAACAACAACATGATTGAGCAAATTGTTTTCAAAAAGTAACAGAGAAAAAAATGATCAGTTTAACTACAAAAATTTCACAATGTCTGTAAAATTTATTTCCCCGCATATACAACATAAGTGCTAGGAAAGGGCTTAATAGCTTTAATTTACAATGAACTCTTATAAATTGTAGCAGTCACTGATAATTGCTTCTTCATATCCACTCTTTTCCGCCTTATTAAAAAAACGCTAAATTTTATTCAAGGTGGCAATGTGTCCAGCTAGGAATAGTACATTGGCTAATGACAGTCTATCTGAGATGTAAGTGGAAGTGCTTGGGTGGCGTGTCCACAGATGCTCTTTAAAACAGACAGACTTAGTAAGCATAATTTTTTACTCTTTCTTCTTGCCTGGAACGTGTTCATTAGAGGCAGAATAAACACCATGTGACGACAGGGCAATAAACATAAAGATTAAAACCAAATATATACGATGATGAACAGAAAGACAGGGAAAACCTGGGTCTCTGATGTCCTTTTTAGGCTGCATCCCCAGGATTGAACTGCTCACCTCAGCATTTCTTATTTACAGAAGAAAAAGAAATTCCTATATGGTTCAACCACTGCAGTAAGTGCTATGTTAAATGCAACTACCTGTCACTCCTAACTGATATCAAACAGTAAGAAGAAGTCAAATGTCTTGGAAAAGTTCTGCATAACATTACTGTAGAAAGCCCCTTAGGTATGCTATCATAATTTTTTTAATATCCTCATGTCTTGAAATGGGAGGAAATGTGTCAATGACGACATATTACTTTACAGAGTCAATATAATGAACTGATTTAATTTTTGAAACACCATACCTAGGAAACATATCTAGGACTATATACCGACTGAGACAACTGAAGGTTCTACTTCTATTTTATGACACTTACAAAATTCTTGATAGGCAGGAGAAATACTAACATTCCTACAGTTAAGGGCCTCCAGCTTTTACGTCCCGAAGATTAGAGTCTGTCAATCTTCTGAGGTAATTAAGAGAATGAACTTTGGAGAGAAACAACCTGGATTAGATCCCCACTCCATCTTTGTGGTAATCAGGGCTCTTCACAAATACGCCAGTCCTCCTCCTTGGTACATGATCAGACTGCATTTTATTTTTGGGGGGGATGCGGTGGAGGGTGGGGGTAGTTCCCTGACTGGGAATCAAACACAGGTCATGGCGTTGAGCACACCAAAGCCTAGACACTACACCACCAGGGAACCCCCCAGATTGCATTTTCTAAGCCCCATTTGAAGTTAGGCAAGTGGCCATATAAGGTACTGTGGTTAATGAAATGTGAGCCACGTGTGGGCAGAAGCTTTAAAAGAGGTTTATACTCACCACCTTCCCTTATTCCTTCCCTGAAGAAAGCAGAATGACATGTCTAAACTTTCTTCTTTCAGCCTGGGTCCCTAAGTGACTGCAATGAGCAGAGATTCCCCTGGCAATCCCACTGGACAGAGAGCATGAGAGAAGCATAAACCCTAGTTGTGTTATCCCATTCTGATTTTGGAATTTTTAGGCTACTGCAGCCTAACTTGGCCTATCTTGACTGATGCAATGACTTACTAGCTACATGTTCCCTCGTAAGTTTTATAACCTCTCTTTGCCTCATTTTCTTTATATGTGAAATGAGGGAAATAATGTACTTTACAAAGTTATTATTACTATGGTACACTAAGATGATGCATTTAAAGTATTTGGCATACTACTTGATAATAAATGATATTTCTTCACAAATAAATAACATATATGAGGCAACGTGAGAAACTATATGAGAGAGACTGGTTCAGAGGAACAAAGAAAATCCTTTAGTTATCAAACAGTTTCTAAAAATTTATTTGAATGAAAGTCAGTATTTTGTAAATCCTTTTGTCTGTGAGTACTAAGTGACAGTTTTCAAAGGACCATTATTTCCAACTATTAGTGTTGAATAGAGCTAAGGCACTTAGGCTATGGCACAAGTTTTGCTACACTAGTTATAAAAGTTGGTAAGGTAAAAACTTTGTAAGGAGAGAAGAGTCTCTAATAAAAAAAAAGATTCCCATGTTCAAGGCTTCCAGGTATGGAAAACCCTGGTTAAGTATTGTAGCTGAACAAAATCACAACGTGTTCTAGTTCAAAGTGTTTGTCACTTGATCAACAAGAATTAAAGGGGCAAGGAAAGACAAAAGGATTAACTATTCTTGAGTGCCTGGTGTCAGGCAATTAGCACACATTATCCCACTCAACACTCAAAACAGTACTATGAAGTAACTACATATTATTTTTTATATTACAGATAAGAAAACAAGCACAAAGAGATTACATGAATTGCCCATTAGCAAAAAATGATGATGATTAAATGATGAAGCTTTAATTCAAGCTTGCTTCAAAGCTCACATCATTCTACTTCCTTCCAAGTATTTAAAAACTGCTCAAGAATAAACAACGAGGATGAATCAATAAACTTAGAAGGCTATTCTATGTCAAGTTGCTTATTTTGAGGAGCCCTACCTCTATAGAATGAAGCCAGCTGAAAAACTACTACTCTTCTTCATTATCTTAAGGTTTTATGAGGATGCCATTAATAAATGGTTATTGGGGGAAATGTATGTCTCCCTGGGAAAGAAAGAAAAACACCAAACACCTATGTTCAGAAGAGACAGTAAGTGTGTTTTCTCATAGGAATGTATTAATTTTTTTGTTATTATAGTTAGATTTGAACTAGGCTAGCCTGGGGTTCCCCCACTAGAAAGCTAAGCTTTTACCACCTATAATAATAAGCAACTTGGAATGTGTTTCATTATGCACTTCTTCTGCTCATGCTCCCAAATGAACATCTTATCAGCACCTCCCAAGTCACACATCTGATTGTCAAACATCCTTTTCCTACTCCTGGCAACTACAGTATGATTACTCCTGATGACAAAAGCAAACAGAATGAGAACTCTAGAACCTCACTATTACTTTAAGATTTAATGTTCAATTTGATCCACAAGCAACATAAGCTGGAGAGACAAAGGGTCCTATCACCGTTCTGTACCTTAAAGTTTGCCTGTCATTAGATATACTCAGAACGTAAGACAGCTTTCCTGCTATGACAGTATATTAACACTAGAATAATACATCTTATAAAACTGGGAAAGGGCGTAGCAGTTACAGCATTAGTAATAGACAAATCCTATCTAATTCCAATTGTGAGACCAAGGGATACAAGTGCATAGATGATTCTTTCTAGAACCAAAAACATGGAAAGGAAAGAAAGCCTGAACTTTTAATGGGTCCTAGGTCTGATGCTGGCTGATCCTAGAGTTTCATTTTACCTCAACAACAAAAAAAATACAGATACTGTATGGAAAACAAGTTTAAACAAGAGCACTGGGTGTCATCTTTCTTTTAAGACACCTAAAAACAGTGTAGTTTTTTTTCCTCAAGAACATATAGGAATGATGGTGAATAAATAAAACAGAAAAATAAGTATAGGGGTATATTAAATGCTATGCTGATGGCCAGGTGCATGAAAGTAGGTGGTAAGGTCACAGGGAAGAGTGAAAAGTCTTGAGAAAAATCCCCCGTCATGTGGGGTAAGAATCTAGGGTCCCTCATGAATATTTTTTTCTCAAAGGAGAACAGAGAAAGAGAAATTGCCTCGATCCAAAATAAAGTCTGCTTACACACACCCATCTACTCATGAAATCCTACTTCTTTCCTACTTCTTTCATCAAAAGAAGAAACATCTCCGACTCTGACATTTTCCATGGCTTAGGGCAGGAGAGAGGAAAAGGCAATTCAACGTTTGCTCCTGGCATTCTTTAGCTCTCCTTGTTCTGGAGGCCTTTTGTACTTTTTCTTGATTACCAGTCCAGTTTCTCTGACCTGAGCTTATCCATTATTGAAATTTCCTTCATGACTAAGGCACACTCTTATAATAGTAACCATAGCGGTGGAGAGAGAGCGGGAGGTAGCGGGGAGAAGAGAGAGGGAATTATAAAACTTGCACTAGTTACATTCATTATCCTTTCACTTTTCCATTTCAGTGGTATTTATCAAAATTTTTCAGTGATTAAAAAAATCCTAACAATTTAAGTTTTATTTTGCTATTTTTTTCTTTTGCCATAAGTACAAAGTTTCTTACATGTTCCAAAAGACTCAGATGTTAATGAGCACACTCAAACATTATTCTTAACTGATGATTATTAATTAGATAAATCATCAGGCTTTCATAGAAATTAAATAAAATGATGATTGCAAGTTATACCTTTTCATACTCTACAGGTGTTTTTCTCAAAAAATTATCTTTTTTCACTCTAATCATGTTAATAAGATAAAAAGAAGTTGATAAATCTCCTCAAATAAAAGAACCAATGCAAAAAAGTGTTGCTATAAAATGTTATCCTTTTACTTAAAAAAAGAAGTTGAGTAAAAAATAATACAAAATACTAAAAGAGAAATACAAAATATTAAAAAAAATCTAGCCCCACAAAAATTGTTTAATGTTGTGATATATAAAAGCAGTTTAGTATATTAGAAAAGCTACCTGCACAGCTTAGAATAAATATTTAAATGATGTGATCTGGAACACTAAACTAACACAGAAAAATACCAGAGGGGGAAAGAAGGTTATAAAATTACACAAATTTCTATCACAGACCCATTGTAGTTGTACTTGAGCTACAAATTTAACAAGTTGTGCATTTCTAAATTTTCCAGATAAAATCTAACCAAACTCCTACTTTCAAAAACTACATAACCTTCCAAAGACATAAATACCTCTTGTATGTCTTCATTTTTCTCCAAGATGGAAAGAGCAACAGCTGCACACTCCAGTGTAGAAAGGCACATATTAGTTGGTTGCGTCCGAATTACATACTGACTAGAAATGCTAGTTTTTAACTGTACCTGAAACCAAAAACAGAATAACCGAATTTTTCTTTTAAATTTAAAACTAAAGTCTGTGTTCTAAATAGTAATTAATTTCCTTCCAAAATTACTACTTTAGAAATGTTAAATGTATTGATAACTTCTTATTGTTAAACAGAAGAGGATATTTCCACAGATATTTGACAAGGAAAATATATCTGCAATTTATTTAAATTACTACAAATCAAAAACAGAAAGACTAATGACCCCCTCCCAGTGGGTGAAAGGGTGAATAGACCCATCACAAAGAAGATATAAGAATGGCAAATAGGTACATGCAAAGTGCTCAACATGATTTAATGCAAATTAAAATCACAACAAGATAACATTTCATACTCACCAGAACAGTTAAAATAAAAAAGCCTAACACCACCAAATGGGGAGAACATGGGGCAAATTAAAGTCTCATACATTGTAGTGTGAGTGAAAATGGTTTAATCACTGTGGAAAACTGACAATTGGGTTTTTATTTTATGGTTTATTCTTCCACTATATCTTAACATAAACTGATACATTTATGTATGTACGAGTGTGAGTATGTACGAGTGAGTGTGTATAAACACACAGAGACAAACACACATATACCAAGGTGCCGAAAAAATGTATACACATTTTAAGAGATGTTATGTATTACATAAATACTGAAGGTAACCACTTTGAGCACCTCTTGTAATTGCAGAAGTAAAATGTGTCTTGCATTCATGTTTTGTTATCAGTATATACTATTACTATATATCAAAAACAAAATATATATTTTTTAAACAAAAGTAGTATACTATACATAATTTTATGAAGATAGCACTTCAGCTGAGACCTAATGACTGAGACAGACATGAGAAAAGCAATAACAAATCAAATGTCAACAATATGGCCTTTTGATTCCTACTTTAATTTTATTTAAATTCAAGTAATCTTACACTCTCTAGCCGTATCTCTGATCAGAATTTTTTAAACATGTGTGGGTAGATAAGAATTTCAGTTTTTACTCATAAAATTCATAAGCATGGGTATTGAAGTTAGTGGTGTCTAAGTCTTAACACACAGTAACTTATTAAAATCAGGTGTTCTCTCAGTTTCTATTACAATATCACTAAAGTCCTATGACTCTCTCATTCCTTTACATTATTAAAACTCTCTCATTTGTGGCATCTTCTCCTTCAATCCTTTTTCTCCTTTGTTTCTCACACAATTTCCCCATGATAAGAAATATGGTTACCACACTTGATTTTAGCCATAAGGCCGAGAAGTAACAGAAACATGGTTATCCTACTCCAATTGTTTTTTGTTCAAAGAATTCTCCTCTACAATTTGTATGCTTTTCCCCGCTAAGAATGAGGTAGAAAAGAGGAGAGGGGGGAAATGAGAAGAGGAAAGGAGAGGAGTGGAGAAGAGGGAGAAATGAAAAGAGGAAGAGAGGGAGGGAAGCAAAGTGGGGACCACAGGAGCTTCACTGAATGTATTTGATTTTGGAATACATCCTTTAAATAATATTTGACTAATAATGTTTTAGATGTGATCATATTAAAATTATTCTGCATTTCTGCCAGTGGAAAAGTGGAAAATAGATGCAAGGAGTGAAAGAGGGAGAAAAATAGTTGAGAAACATGTATAATCATAAAAGAAAGCCTATGGTTAAATAACTGTAAGAATAATTTATAATGTTCATTAACTATAATTACTAACAGCTTTGATATTTCATCATCAGGTCCACTAGTAGAACAGAGTACAGCCAACTGTTGCTTCAATACTTAATTCCAAGCCATCATTGGAGGAATTTATAATAAACATCTGATCATTACAAATGCATTAGGAAACATGCAAAATTCACAGTGAATTTTGTTTATTAGAATAAATTCTGTTTTTAAAAGAAGTTTCTTATTTCAGAGAGGGGTTCTTTTTCTTACTGTGGCTCACATGGCTATTTGAAAACTCACAATTTGAAATTTATCATGTCACAAAACTTCAGAAACCCCTATACAAATCACTTCTCCAGGAATGATCCAGGAACCAGGTACTATATTAAAAGAGTATATAACTAAGATCTGTCATATTATTAATATACATGTTATTAGAGTATGTTAATATGACCTTCTCACAGCTCCTCCTTTTATGCTTATGTGTATTTCACCTTCGTCACATGATTCAATGAGTAAATGAGCAAGTGCAAAAATGAGCAAGTGATCCATCTTTTTGAGAAGTCACAGGCATCATAATAAATAATCTGACAGAAATTGCCTTGTCTTCTTGAATAAAAGTTCAAGAAAACATATGGCCAAATTAATTATTCTAAGAAAGAAAACAATTAACATATATGTTAATTAATAATTAACATATACCATATAAGTATGGTATATGGAAAGATGTCTTTCTATTGAGAGACCAGGACTATTATATCAAACCTGAGAATAATTAACCAATCTCAGGCAAGTCATTTAGTTTCTCAGTTCCTCCAAACCTATAAAAATCAGCTGGACCTAAGGGTGTTAAAATCTATCTTTTCGCAATCGATCCTAATATCATATATAACATATCCAAGAGTTATCAGGAAAAAATCCGGCCATAAATGTCTCTATTTCTCATATTACATGGCTGGATACTTTCCAAGCAGTTCTCATATACTGATAACTATATATTAATCAATGATATATAATAATTATTAACATTATAAATTCCTATATTATTTAATTTCCAAATTTGGAAGTCATGCCGATTCAATAATTCAGTAATTTTGATCTTTTGGAAACTGGTTCTCTGTGGGTGTAAGTTGCTTGAGTGCTCTTAATGTAACTTCTTTAGAACTAGGAAAATCATTGATTGGTTTAGAATTCTACTGGTATAGAATGGGACCCTATAATATAACTTCCATTTTAGAAACAGCCAACACTTTCATGTCTTATTTCTAGACTTAGCTGCAGTTCTTTTCCTTGATTCTCTGAATTGACAAAAATTTGAATTCCTAGAAATTCTTTTGTTGTTATAATGCCTTTGTCTTCTCTTCCATTAAATCTTAAATATATATTTAGTATATAAGAATACCAGATAACAGTTTGATAGCTATGATCAATGCTCAGATGCCTATAAAAACGATTTTTTCAAATGCCACCTCCCTAGATTTACCTTTAGCTACTTTTGTCACCACAAGTGATTTGTGTCATTAAAAGTTTGAGTGACACAGCATGTTCAGTGATTTAGTAATGGCCTTTATGGCTAAGAAACAAACAAAAAGCCAGAAAATAACATGGCTTACATTTGCATAACATAACATACTTTAAAATAATTTACTATAACATAATTCTTTCTTCAAGCAAAATAAACTAAAAAAGACCTCAAAATCAACATTTTAATTCATACCCCCCTAACACATTTTATTTTTAAAATTTGATGGTGATTACTTCTTATTTATATTCAGGCTATTTTAAGCAAAGTTTCATTGCTACATAACATTCCTCTGTTTCTCACTTAATTATTAAGAGTTACAGATTTTCTAATTACTTAATCAACTTCCTTAAAGATTTCTAGGAAAATCTATCTATATTCCAGGCTTTCTGAAACAACTTTACTCTAGAACAGGCTGAAATAAACTTTCTTTTAGTAGGATCCTGAAGTCTTTACCTATGAAATACACACATAAAATCTCTCCTTCCTCTAACAGCCTTTCTTCTCTTTTCTTTAATAAGCAAACTTCATTATGAACTTAGGAGCGGTTGTTTTCAATCCACTTCACTCCTTTTATTCTCTCAGTTTTTTAAACACCATGATCTAATAGTGGTGAGAGACCAGCTTTAGCTTCAGACAGTTGTGAGTTCTACCAGACTTAGCCACTTACGTGCAAAATGTCATACACCTACTGGACACTAAGTGCAATTTGAGATAATGTACACGTATTGTCTCATTTAATTCTCACAAAGGCTCTATAAAGTAGATAATATAAGGGCAAGATAATAAATTTTGCCTCCACTGTAATAGTTTTTGTTACATTAGACATATCTGGATATAACCAGTTCTGATAGTCACAAAGTCTCTCCCCTCCATCATTCTTGACCTTGCACACACAGATGCTGACACTTTTCACCCCATGCACATCGAAATGGAAGTGTGTTCACACGTTTGGTTCAAACAGTGTGCTATTACTTAACAGTGTGAATTCTTAACAGTGGAAAAAGTTCCTCCAATTGAAATTCACAGAGGAATGCAAGCCATGTATGGTGATCAGTGTGTTGATGTGAAGACAGTAAGATGCTGGGTGAGGTGGTTCAAAAACAGAGAAGTGGAGCAGGAGGTGTGAGTGGTGACAAACCTGAAGTGGAAGGCCTGTGACTACAAGTGATGGGCTTCATCAAAATCACAGAAGTGTATTGAAGTGTGTGGTGATTTTGTATAAAAATAATTATGCAACTTCGAAAATAAATGATGTAGGTATATTTCTTTCTTATCTCATTATTTTTTCCCATTCATTTTCTATTTAAGTGGAGGCAAAATTTATCAGCCCACACTTATGCTCTCTCCATTTGACAGATGAGGGAATCAAAGCACAGAAAGGGGGAGAAACTATTCAAGGTTCTAAAATCTCATGGCAGAGCAGATATATGAATCTAAGCTCTTCATCCCTAACAAAGGAAGTAGACATACAAGCCAAGAAAGCACAGAGAGTCCCAAACAAGATAAACTGAAAGGAGCCCATACCAAGACACATCATAATTAAAATGCCAAAGGTTAAAGACAAAGAATCTTAAAAGCAGCAATAGAAAAACAGTTAGTTACCAACTAGCCAGCTCCCATAAAACTCTCAGCTGATTTCTCAACAGATACTTTGCAGGCCAGAAAGGACTAGCAGGAAATAAAGTGATGAAAAGCAAGGATCTACAACCAAGATTACTCTACTCAGCAAAACTGTAATTTAGAACCAAAGGGCAAATAAAGAGCTTCCCAGACAAAAAAAAGCTAAAGGAGTTCATCACCACCAAACTAATATAACAAAAAATGTTAAAGAGAATTCTTTAAGAAGAAGAAGAAAAATCAACAGTATCAATAATAAAATGGCAATAACTACATATTTATCAACACTTTAAATATAAATGGATTAAATGCTCTAATCAAAAGACATAGGGTAGATAAGAAAATAGACCCTCCCTTATCGAAAGACACAAACAGACTGAAAGTAAAGGGGTGGAAAAAGACACTTCATGAAAATGGAAATGAAAAAAACAGCTGGGGTAGCAATATTTATATCAGACATAATAGACTTTTTTAAAAAGGCTATAACAAGATACAAAGAAGGACTCAGTAATCCCACTTTTGGGTATTTATCCAAAGAAACCCAAAACACTACTTTAAAGACACATGTGCATGCATATTTTCATTATAACATTATTTATAATAGCCAAAATATGAAGGCAACCTGGGTATTCATCAACTGATGAACTGATAAAGAAGTGGTACATATATACAATAGAATATTACTCAGCTATAAAAAAAGAATGAAATCTTGCCATCTGCAACAACACAGATGGACGTAGAGGGTATTGTGCTGAGTGGAGTAACCAAAACAGAGAAAGGTAATTGCCTTAAGACTTCACTTATATGTGGAATCTAAAGAACAAAATAAATAAACAAAAACAAACTCATAGATACAGAGAACATTTTGATAGCTGTCAGATAGGAGGAGGGTTGTAGGGAATGGATAAAAACGGGGAAAGGATTAAGAAATAGAAATTAGTAGTTACAAAACAGTCATGTGATATGAAGTACAGCATAAAGAATAGTCAGTGATACTGTAGTAACTAGTAATATGTATGTGTCAGATGGGTATTAGATTTATTGGGATAATCACTTTGTAAGTAATATAAATGTCTAATCATTATGTTATACACTTGAAACTAATATGATAGTGTATGTCAACTACAATTAAAAACTAAAAATTATTTTTAAATGGTATAAAGGGGGGGTTTTCTCTTACACAAGTATGAAAGTTATTCACCAACATCAGTATCTATGCCTTCCTCTAGCCATACCATATTATGAAGTCTGCAAAATGTTTTCAAAAAGTAGAGATTCAAGGATTGTTAAAACTCATAAAATTTGATACAAATAAAGTTAAATAAGGTATTGGTTACAAATAAAATGTTAGTATTAGTAGCACTTCCTAAATACATTGTTGAAATTGTTAAATTATTTTTTTCTGAGTCAACCTGAGTAATTTCATAACATAAGTTCCATAGGAAGTATATATACAAAAATCACAAAAAAACACATAGAATATATTTAGTTTTAAAATTTAGTATGTTCTCGCACATTACAATGAGAATTAAAGTTATAGGTTGCTTCTCCAACATACATTACCTTTGAAGTTTAAAATGCAAATATACAATTGAGTAGCCTAAAAATTTAGCACTTAAAATTCCATACTTGAGCAATTCTAATGATACAAAGTTTAAATTTTGTTAAGTGGCATATTTAGCCAAATACCTTGATTACTAGTTTTTTTCTGTTAATAAATATATTTTTTTCTGTTAATAAATAAATATATATACATATTTAATCCATGAATGTCTTTAACAAAACTCCGTATCTGAAATCACTGGGAACTATGAATATGGAAATACATTCAGAAGGAAAGCAAAAACACATAGATTCATGAGATCACATAACTGAAAGTAATCTTTAGCAGTCAAATAATCCATCTCCTTGTTCTCAGGTATGATTATTATTTTAAAATATTTGGGTTCACAGAATTAACATTTAAAATAATAGTGAAATATGATAATTTCTCATAATTAAAGCAAGCTTTCATCTGAATTTCTAAGCTTCTTTTTAAAAGCAAAAGAATTAATGAAGGCAAAAATTAAAAAATTTTTAAGATTATTGGCTACAATAACTTTAGAGTGATTTCAGTAAATTAACAAAACATTATGCTACTAAACAATGCCAGAAAGAATGTTACTGTAGATTATAAATCTTTGTGTTACTTTCTGCTTTGCCCCAATTCCCATTTTTTCCCCACAATAGTTAACAAAGATAAGATACTACTGAGCAATGTTATAGAAACTAATTTTCTAATATCCACTGAAATTCTAATTGTCCAACTTAATTATGTTTACATGTATGCATTTTTTTCATATTGAGCCTAGTCAATTTATATCCTTCATTAGGAAGCTTGTATTAGAAACTGACTTATGATATTAGAAACAAACTTACTAGTCTTACCAAAATAATAACCAATTCTATAGTGTCTTGCTAGTCATTATTCACCAAAGATAAATTTCATTTAACAATTAGCAGTTCCATACATTTCAAAAGTTGTCATGGCTTCATAAACAGCCACTGAAAAGTGAACCATAAATTAACCTAGGTGTGAAATAAAGCACATATTATTATACAATCACTTCACAAGTTTATTTTCCATATAAGATTTTTATTTTAAAATGTACTAAGTTAAATTGTATGTTATTTTATTAAAGACATGTCTGATCTATTACCTGGAAGTAAAATAGTATGCATGAACTGGGAGACAGAAAAGCATAGCAACTACAACTATGACACACGAAATTAAATATACCTAAATTTAAATCTACATAATAGTTATATGACCTCAAACAAGTTTGTTTGTTTTTTTTTAACTCTCAGAGCCTAAAATACTAGTACCTTAGGGTATGACTGTGCTTTAAGGAGCTAATGTATGTGAAGTGCTTAGCAAAGCCTGTCATACAGTAAGACTTAATACAGGCAAAGACGTGCATGAGGGTGGTACCACTGCTGCTGATATTAATGAGGATGGTGGTGGTGGTGGTGATTCACAATGCTTTCTTCAAACTCTAATAAACAAATGTGAAGGATGAAGAAAAAAGGCTATGGAGCAAGTAGGAAAAAAGCAGTCATAGAAGCAGGAGAAAGAACCAGGAGGGAGATGTTAAGAATGCCAGAGAAGAAGTTACTTTGCCAGGTAAATAAAATATTCCTAGAGTTAGAACCCTGTAAAAAAAAAAAGGGGGGGCATAAATATTCTCAGAAAAAATGTATTTATAGACAAAGTATTAGTTTTTCATTTCACCCTTTAAGTACATGATCTGAGCACTACTGAAATGTGCAATAATCACCAAAGTAATTAGATCTTACATCTATATCTTCAGATATTTCTTTAAATCATTCTCAAACACTATTATCACAGAATAGACCAAGATTTCATTACAATTTTTGAAAATTACTTTTAAAATGAAAATTTTTCATTTCTTGCATGAGTGTTCTATCTGCCTGTTCTTGACATATTTTCTCATCTTCCTCTACCTCTGCACATGTGTAACTTATCTATAATGTTTAATTAATTTTATAATAGTAAAAGTGGCAGACAGATATAAAAGAAAGTTGGTTAGCAATAAGTTGCTATGTTCCTTTGAACAATACAGAGTATAAGACACCTAAATGATAATAATGTATGTATTACACAGTCATAATTTTTAAGACCTTGGTTTGTTTGTAACTAATAATTTGATTCTTCATGATAAACTGAACCAAATACATAAACTTACAAATGTGTATATACTAGTATCTCAATAATTACAGTTGGTATTATATTGAACAATATTGCAGAAAACCTAAATAAAAGAAAACATCACTTTGTTCTTAAAATGGAAGACTATTATACAAATGTTAATTCTCAAAATTTGATTTATGAGTAAATGTAATAACCTCAATAACCTAAAGAGGTTTTTGTGGGGTTCATAAAGCTGATTCTGAAATTATATATTAATGCAAAGACAAAAATACCAAGACATTCTTGAAGATGAACACAGTGGAAGGATTTATCCTACCAATCAGACTTATTATAAAGCAACATTAATTAAGACAGTGTCTTATTGACACAGAGACAAATAATCTAATAGAACAGAATTTAAAGCATAAAAATATATTCTCGCATATATGCACAAATGATATATGACAGAGATGACACTCCAATACAAAGAGTTTTAAAATGGTGTTTATAGTAAAAGGTACTGAGACAATAAATGTGCAATAATCCAGGAAGCCATATGGGCATGGGGGAGTGAAACTGGACCCATAACTCACACCAAACACAAAAACCAATTACAGGTAAATTAAAGGCAAAAGTAAAAGGTAAAATGATAAAGCTTTCAGAAGGTAACATAAGAAATATATGATAAACTGTATAGAAGAAAACATTGGTCCTAAACTTATAGACATAGGACTCAAGGAAGACTTCATGAACTTGACCTCAAAGGCAAGGGAAGTAAAAGCACAAATAAATGAATGGGATTATATCAAACTAAAAAGCTTCTGCACAGCAAAAGAAACCATCAACAAGGCAAAGAGATAGCCAACTGAATGGGAGAAAATATTTGCAAATAACGCATCAGATAAGGGTCTAATATCTAAAATATATAAAGAACTAATAAGACTTAAGAACAAAAAAACAAACAACCCAATTGAAAAGTGGGCAGAAGAACTAAACAGACACTTCTCCCATGAAGAAATACAAATGGCCAGCAGACATATGAAAAAATGCTCATCCTCGTTAGCTGTCAGGGAAATGCAAATCAAATCCCCAATGAGATGCCACCTCACACCTGTTAGAATGGCTGTTATCAACAAGACAAGGAATAACAAGTGCTGGGGAGGATGTGGAGAGAAAGGGACTCTGGTACACTGCTGGTGGGAGTGCAAACTGGTACAGCCACTGTGGAAGGCAGTGTGGAGGTTCCTCAGAAAATTGGGAATGGAGTTACCATTTGACCCAGCAATCCCCCTTCTGGGGATCTACCCAAAAGACTTGAAAACCTTTGTCCGCAAAGACTTATGTACCCGTGTTCATTGCAGCACTGTTCACAGTGGCCAAAATATGGAAACAACCAAAGTGCCCTGTGACAGATGACTGGATAAAGAAGCTGTGGTGCATATACACAATGGAATATTACTTGGCTATAAGAAAATATGAAATATTGCCATTTGCAACAAAATGGATGGACCTAGAGATCATCATGCTTAGTGAAATAAGCCAGACAGAAAAAAACAAAGAATTGTATGACTTCACTCATATGCAGAATATAAAACTGAAAGCAACAAAGAAAAAAGAAATGAACAACCAACCAACCCATGGACACAATCAATAGTTCAATGTTTATTTGGGGATGAGTGGGTTAGGGAGGGGAGAAAAAGGAGGGGGTGGGAGAGGAGGGAGGGGAAGTTAAATATAAGGTGATGGAAAGAGAACTAAAAAAATAAATAAATAAAATTTAAAAAAACATAAAAAAAAGGAAATATATGAACTAGAAATAAGATTGAATGTCATAAACAAAACACAAATAACAGTAATCATGAAAACAGACTGAAAAATCAACTACATTAAAATATACAATTTCATTTATCAAAATGGAGCATAAGAAAGTAAAAAGACAAGCACAGAGGAAATATATTTGCAATGTATATAACTGACAAACAGCTCAAATCCAGAAATACATAAAGAACTCTGAGAAATCAGTAAAGAAGAAGTCAAAAAGCCAAAAGGAAAATGGTTAAAAGATGTTAATAGCCACTTCAAAAAAGAGAACATCTAGATGACTACTAAACATATTAAAAGGTATTAAACCATATTAATAATCACAAAAAATAGAATAAAACCACACACTTATCAGACCGGCAAAAAATTTAAACATCTGACATTACCAAATGGTAGAGAGGACAACTCCCATACATTGGTGGTGGGAGTGTAAATAGTTACAATTACTTTATAACACTTCAATTAAATCTAGTAAAACTGAAATTATGCTTAACCCATGACCCATCTATTTTATTTCTAGGTATATACCTGAGAGGAATTCTTGCATATGTACATCAAAATGTACCCATAAAAACCTTCACAGCAACACTTACCATAATAGCTCCAAGCTGAAAACAACCTAAATGTCCATCAATAATACAATAGGTAAATTGTGATATATTCACATAATGGGGTATTATACAGCAATGAAAATGAACAAATTACAGATATATACAATAACATGGATGAATCTTAAGGATGTAATACTGAAGAAAGATGATACAAGAGAACACAAATATTGATTTATATTAAGTTCTAAAATAGGCAAAACTCAGGGATACATTAAATATCTATAAATAAAAACAAAGAGATAATTACAATAAATATCAGGATATGAATACCTCTGGAGGTGAGAAGGAGGGTAGTGAAGGAGATATTAACACAAGATGGCAAAGGGGCCTGGGCCTTTGGAGATGCAGACAATGTTCTATTTCTAGCCTTGAGTGGTGGTTATGAATGTTAAGTGTTTCTTACAAGACACATATATTTCATGTACATCTCAAAATAAAACATGTTATTAAAAATTCTCATGACAGGAATTAGCTCAATAAATGCTCCTTCCTTACTATTAGAAGTTTTTTCTAGTACACAAAACACTAAAATCAAATTGGAAAACAGAATAGTTGTCAGAAATTAGCTGTGTAACCTTGCACAGGATGCTTACTTTTTGGAGTCTCACTTTCCTAAGATATGAAATAATTGATTCAAATCTATCTCTAAGATTTATTCAGGTTCCAAAATGCTGGGATTCTCTTTACCTCCCATAATTTAAGTGAATACTATCAGGGCCCTGATCAAATTTTGTGGATGTTCTTTTCCATTCTTCATTGAACAACAAAATGAAAATTAGTGCACATACTATGTCAAATAAATATACATGCAAACATAATATTTCATTATTATTTAAAGAACAATAATCAGCCAAATTGTGACCATGAATTACTTACTATCTTATCAGCATAGCAAAGTGGTAGGAATATAAAAAACTACTGATTGATGAATAAGTTTTTAAAATTCAAATATACAATAATCATTCTGTGTGAGAGCCGAAAAGATATTACAGAAATAAAAGATGCATTGTACTCTGTAGTGTTGTGAAATTTAATTTGTTAAGACTACTATCTATTCATGTATAGTCAACATATTGAGATGTTAGATAATGCCCAGACTTGTTCTGTTATCTTCTTAGACTATTTAAGAGAGCTACTGAACGTCAAAAGTGAACTGTTATTTTTAAAGTGAATCCATTCAAGCACAACTTGGAAAGTCCTGTGTAATCACCCTTAAAGATGTACTATATTCCCCCAGAAAAATGGCAAAATTCTGTCAACTTTGTAGTATAAAAAAAAATGTGCATAAATCAGATAGTGAACTTGACAAATGAATTTTAGTGACACACATGAAGTTGAAGAATTACCACTCCCCCCCAAAAAATGCCAAAACACTGATAACTGAAAAGAAGAATGAAAAGAACATGGGAAAAGATAATGAGATGGAGACTTTCGATCACATTACAGGGATTTCTTTTCTATTCAGGAGGTGAAAAAATTCTTATTTAAAATTAAAACAATTTTTCCAACGCTTATTCATCTTTTCAAGTGATTTAAATGAAAATTCTATTAGATGATTAATAAAAACAGTGGCCTATTAATTCCACACTTCTTATGGAAAGGCATTAATTACATTAAAAGTATTACTATGATGAGATACAATATTTAACAAATTAGGGTTTATTGTTGTGTTGTTTTTCACCATCTCTTCAACGAAAGCTTCTCCTGTACTTTAATTCACTATTATCTTATTAAGATTCCCATCACTTCCTTAATCCATATAAAAGCTGTTTCTGTATATTTGATTTATTGGCAATATCTAGAACCTAATTTCATCTATAGCAATTAGTTCTCTTTCTACTAGACAAGGTCAACATTCTAAGCCAGACACACACACAAAATCTTTGCAACTATTAGCATGACTTTTAGTCTTTTAATTCTCAATTACAGTTGATATAGCATAACTTTAATTTTTAAATAACTTTCTCTCCAATGACAGTACTCAGTTCCAAGTCACTATCATTTCTAGCCCGACTCTCTGCAAATGCCTATCTGGACATCTTGCTTCCACTTTAGTCTTCTTATAAATCATTCTCTATGTGTCAGGAAAGTAACTCTTTAAAAAACAAATTGATCACATTATCACTCAGATTAAAATCCTTAGCCTGCTACTAAGCAAAATTCTTAACATGGTCTATAAATCACCTGTTTCATCAATACTGCTCTCTCCCCACCAGCCTTACTAGAAACAAGCCAGACTAACTATGGAAATTTCTTCACCTTTCTCTTTGTCTGGCTAACTACTACTTATACTTTAGTTCACAAATGCTGGCAAGGTCTTTGTGAACCCCAACTTTAATCAAATCCTCATTTTAAGCCACTTCTATTCCACTCGTAGAATTTAATTTGCAATTATGTCCTGATCTAAGTGGCTAATTATTATCACAAGATATAAGCTCCATTAGGACACAGAATGTCTTTTTATTTAACAATGTATTCTGGTGTCAAAGACAATGTCCAACTAAGTGGCTGGTATTCAATAAATATCGGTTGAAATAATGAACACTATCACAGTCATTAGAAAATAAACTATAACTATGAATTCAAACTCAGCTAGTTAAACTTAAATTTAGGTATTTTGTGACTTTACTAGGGAAGCAAATGTGCAGATGAGAAGTAGAGAAAGGATCTGTATAAAGAGGTTAGAAATTCGTTTGAATTTAAAATATAAAGTTGATAAATTACTGCTTTAGTGAGTTATTAATTTCTACACAGAAAAGCTGGAAATGGCAATTATTATAAGGCATACATTATCTCTTTTGAGGGACTTTAATAAGTTTATAAATCAGGGAGAGCCCATTGATAGCACACAAATCCTATGAAAACTAGAAATTTAGGCAAAAAAGAGTACATCTACATTTAAGCTGAGAAGTCTGTAACAAGCACTTAGACTTTATAAATCAAATATGAACTATATTTAATTACAAAATATGTATTTATCCAATCCTTATCTAAGAATATTAAAAGGATTACTTTCTTTTAGTCTATGCAATTCTAACATTATTTTCTATAATGCAAAATCTAAAAACCTTACACTTAAATATTTTCAGCAATTTCTTTTAGGATACAGGAAAAATTCAACTAGAGCAAAACTCAGCATGTTTTGAAATCTACATCAAGAACATAAATAAGTTATCGTTTCCAAAATTATGCTTTAATTCAAAGTGACATTTTCAGAGCACTCATCTGGAGAAAAAAATTCTAAAGGCAATAAATGTCATACAATTTTTTAAATTGTATAGTCAAATAAAGAAAGTAGATGTCACACAAACCTTTTCAACACTTATATTTGTCTAACCACACACACACACACACACACACACACACACTCACACACACATTTATTCTACCACAAAAATAAAGACAGCAAAAACTACTGAATTGTCAAACCAAGAAATATGTACAAACTTGGTATCAAGGTAAATCAGTGTTTCATGTTTCTAACACATTTAACATTCTCTATAAAGTTAAATTTTTAAAAAGATTTTTAAATAATCATAGAGACTGTTTTAATAACCACAGGATTTATATTTTGTTCCTTTAAAATTAAAATGTTTATCATATTTTATCCTAACTCCTTATGGAACATATTTACATTCAGCTATAGGTTCTAAAAGAAATTCTAAAAAGATGAAGTGTCATATACAAACAGAGGATATTTGTTGCATAACTTATATAAAATAAACTGTTACTTAAAGCGAATGGTTTTGGAATTGTTTAATAATATTGCATAGGAACTGGATAATTAAATACCGTATGTGTAACAATACGTCATGTATTAGTTGTCTTTTGACTACTCAAAGGTCAGCTTTAGTTTTAAATTTAGCTATACATTATACCAATATAGAAAATGCTGACCCAAATTTAGATATTAAAATTCTGATGAAAGATAAAGATGCTTATCTGAAAATGTAAAGTGAGAGTAAATATTAGGCCTAGTGATTTTCAAAAACAAATATCCATATTAAGTCTGACACTGATAGCTTAACAGGATAGTGTATAATTCAAGGCTGCCACCTTCATTAGCAAAATATGAGAAAAGTTTTGCATTTGCGCTTTTGCTTTCTATAATAACCAATGTATTTTCTAGGTATAAAAATTGTATGTTAATTATAAGACCTACAAGATTTAGAAATGCATAATATAAAATGTGAAAATGCCCTGTAATGCTACTATCCTGAAATGATATTTATACTATATTCTTTTAATACCTTAATTTTTAATATGTAATTATGAAATTTTTAATATCTACAAAAGAAAATATAATATTTGAGTTCTGAAGTATAAGACTAAAAGTGATACCCCTGAATCTTCCAATAACTATTTAAGAAACAGAATATAACCAAAATGATTGAAAATCTCAGCATATTCCTCCCAGCATGCTCCACATACTCACAGAAATATATACAGATAGATCAGTAGATCCATAGATCCATAGATTTATACATCCAATTTCACTTAAGAATGTTTTAGTAAAACAATAAAAGTTGTCCCAATAAACTCAACATGAGCTGAGTAACCACTACTCTAAATTTTTCATAATTCTCTTACATTTAGGTATCCTAAATAAGATATTGTTCAATTATGCCTGTTGTTGAACTTAATTTAAAAGGTATATTTTTCTTCTGTGATTTGTCTTTTTAATCTTATATTTCAGGAATTCATCCACGCTGATTCCTATAGCAGCAATTCATTCATTTTCATTTCTATCAGTATCTCTCTATGTGAATTTGCCACAAGTAATGTATTCATTGAAACATTTTAGTTGTTTAAAGTTATTTGCTATTATAAACAAAGTAATAAAAATTAATGTGTCCTGGAATATAAGTAAAGGATTTTCACCCGTGTATAGGAGGGCTGTCCAGAAAATATTCAGCCATATAATATGAAAAATAGAGGCATTTATGGCTGGATTTTTTTTCCAGACAGCCTTCATATACCTAGGAGTAAAACTGTTTTTAAAGCATTGGGTTATGCTTTCTTCATGAAAGACCAACAAACTGTGCTCAAAGTAGTTATATTTCATACACCCTTCAGCAGTGAATAAGAGTTTCATTTGATCCATATACTTGTATTCTCCAACATTTGACATTTGTTCGCCAATCTAGTGGGTATAAAATGATTTCTCATTGTGGGTAATTTGTATTTTTCCTTTCTCCTACTTAATTCATCAGTTTATAAAGCTCTCTTATATCCTTTACCTTCATTCCAATGAGGAGATTTTTATTATCCATTTTACAAACAAATGTAGATACATGTTTTTCTTTCAAATAAAAAAAAAATTTTAAGTCCCAACAGAAATATATACATATACATATATATGTGTATATATGTGTGGTGTGTGTGTATTCACACACACCACACATACATACATACATATAAAAGAACCTTAGAGACCTCTGACACAAAAACAAAAATCTATCCAAAAGGAAAGAAAATTGGCACAAGTCTGGTCCACAAACAGAACTTACGAGATATAAGAAAGGAGTAATTCTGGGTAGTTTAAGGAGTTCATGTAGGAAACCACTTTGGGATTTTCAACAGTTGCCAGTGGTGCAAGTCTTGCTGGTGACTGGTCAGACTTTACTTGGCAAGAATAGGAACCAATGAAACAAAAGTGATTATTATAAAATTGACCTCATTTTGGACCCCAGCCTGGAGGAATCTTAGCTTACCTACATTCTACTGCTGTTTACCACTCATTTGCCTGTTGCACCATGAAGGTAGCTGACTTGTACCTCTTAGCATCCTAAGAACCTGACAATACCTTGAATATAATAGGTTTATGAATGTTTTTGGAATGATATACATGTGAACTGAATAAGGCATTAGATTAGGAATGAGAAGATGAAATTGCATTTTCTGCCTCCTGATTGCTTTTGTATTTAATATAAATATTACATATTTTAAACATAATTAATATTAATTGAATATTACATATTTTATATTGCAAATATCTTCTCACTGTGAACTGCATTTTCTCTCTCCTAGTACCTTCTGACAACTAGTTCTTAATTTTAATTAGGTATAATTTATCAACTTCTTACTTTATGGTAACTACTTTACAGTGTTTAAGGAAGATTAAACATGAAAGTCACCTAAAAGGAAGAGTGAAAATGGTACCTGGCAGACACACAGGCCTTGGTATGAACCTATCCCCACCAGCCAGACTGGAAAACCTCATAACTCACAGGATATTGAGTGGAGTACACAGAAGAATCTTGCCTCCATTGTGGGGAGTAAGCAGCCCTAGACTGAGCACTTGAAAAGTGTTTATACAATTGCACTTGCTTGCTTCCTCTTACACATCTGCCATTATCATCAGGATATGCCTCACAGAGCCCACAGGAGGATGAGAAGTAAGTGGAATAGCCCTTAATCATACTGGTGACCTATCCAATAGCCAGTCTGTGCAAGAGTGAGCCCAGCCGAGAGCAGGAAACACCTAGCTGAGCCTGTGAGCAATAAACTTACTGTTACATGCTACTAACATGTTTACAGTTGTTTGTTACACAGAATTATTGTGGCAATATATAACTGATACACTGTGAAAACTTTCATATGACAAAAAATATTTTTGGTCTTAAAGTGACACAGAGCTTTACAATATTTTAAAATGAGATTTTCTGCTATCTAAAATAAGAAGGTTGAACAATTTATAATGTAATTTCTTTAAAATGGTTAAATGGTAAATGTTATGTGTATCTTTTTTTGTTGTTGTTGTTGTCATAATAATATAGTTTTTTTGTTTTTTTAATTCATTTTTATTGTTAGACTTATTGGGGTGACATCTGTTAGCAAGAATTACATAGGTTTC
Source organism: Lyroderma lyra (assembly GCA_004026885.1). Lineage (NCBI taxonomy): Eukaryota > Metazoa > Chordata > Mammalia > Chiroptera > Megadermatidae > Lyroderma > Lyroderma lyra. The sequence continues at coordinate 85,571 of PVJL010006083.1, forward strand.
AGGCATACAATTCTACAGTGCATTGTCAACTTGATGTATAATAAGTTCACCACCTAATGTGACTTCTTAACACAAAAAAATAGAAAGGAACTTTCAATTATACAATGTCAGGCATTAATACCAAAGATGGCATTATAAAATCCTCCTCAGCTTAGGCCCTATCCTACTTTCTGGCATCTCTTCTTTCCATTTCATTCCTTGCACCTCATTTTCTAATGATCTTGTCTACCTATGTTTCCTTATATATATGATTCTCTTTCTATTCTCTGAGATGCCACTTCCACTTACCCTTCTTTATAGAAGTGTCCATCCCTCTCTGTGTCTTTCCTGAGTGATTCTTATTCTTTAGATGAGGAACATCTCTCTTACAGGAAACATTCTATAATTTTCCCTGCCAGGATACTTATTTCTCTCTTCCCAAATACGTATCATTGTTCTTGGCACACTGTGCTGTAATTATATTTATGCATTTGTCTCCCCAACTCAACTGTGCTCCTTGAGAAGAGAAATCTTGCTCTCTCCTCATCTTTGTGTTTATGAAGCCTAACAAAGGGCCCATCACATAAAATATGCTCCATAAAATTGTGCTTTATAAATACATAGGCAAGCAAAAAACCAGATAAGCCAACCAGTCATATTTCCTTCCCATAGCATGTAGGAGCTTTACTTTCTAATTCTTTCTATCCTATTTTCAGTGAGGAAAATATCTTGAAATAGGATCTCATTAACTGTTAGAAAAAATGTGGGGGAGGGGTTTCCCTGGTGATGTAGTGGCTAGGCTTCAGCACTCTCACTGTGGCAGCTTGGGCTCCATTCCCACTCAGGGAACTAACCAAAATAATAATAATAATAATAATAATAATAATAATAATAATAATAATAAAAGAAAAATACCTAAGATTTATGAAAAGGACAACAAACAGAGAAGTGGTTTCTGTACTACAATCCTTAGTGATAGTTATGAAAAAAACTATACAATAGCACAGCTCTGACTCATAAAATACTGCATAACTACAATTACGTTTCCTGCCTCTGTTACAGGAGTTAGTATTAAAAGTAAGAAAAAGACAAGGAATCTGGCCCTGGCCCTATAACAACCATTCTGTGAATATTAATATGTAACTTCAGCAGAGATTTGCTTACAAATGATTGAGTATGACAGTAAATAGATTTTTAAGTAAAACTGCTATACAAAATAAATAAAAAACTGCTCCCCACACTGATACTATATTCAATGATATATTAATATGTATATTTCATGTGTAAATTTTTAACTGCTGTTGCAAAGGCCACTTTGAATTAACAGAAATATATGAAGTAAAAAAATATCTATTTGAATTTGGTTAAAAAATGATGAAATAAATACTGTAACTTATTTACATTTAGCTCTTTTTTAAAAAATAAACCTTTAGCAGGAAAGCTATGAGATATTCAAAACTACAAAGCAATAAAGATAAACAAAATTCCCTATGTAGATTAGGAAACCACCTCTCATTCAATAACAATGTGTGCAGACAGAACACTGTTTTCTTCACAATTTCTCCTAATTCATTTTCCTTATATTTAGTCTTTAGCAATAATAATTTCTCATTTATGATAGGCTAGCTAAGATAAAACAAGGTGAAATGGACAAATAAATAAACAGGTTTCTTCATCCTTAAAGTTCTATAACTCTAGGAAATAATAATGTGAGAATAAAGTGTTTCCTTATTTTAGAAAGAAACAATTATTACAATTGGTAATATCTTTTAGGCTACTGGTTATATTTGGGATTTTAAATGTAGTAAAGGTGGCATGTATGAGAAAATAATTCCATTTTAAAGATATATATTTGGAAAAACAAAATGCATACCCATATTCTTGGAAACTTATAATGAATCCATATTGAAATATTATTTGAAATAAGAGCTACAAAAGGTTTCTTATATATTTTTCTGCCAATATTTTAGGTTATCATGCAATATATCATTATTATTAAAAGTGATGTAAAGCAATCTCTCTGAAGACTATGAGATAAATGAACCTAAGTAACTTTGAAAAATGATATTTTAACTTGATACTGACAGACTAAAGACAAAAAGAAGTGTATATAAACAGAGTACTCTAGTTGGTTAATATATTTCTTAAGGAGGTGGTAGCTAATAATGTTCCAACTCATATATATTCAGGTTGAGTGAATAAATAAATTATAGATAATGGAGTCAGGTTTCTCAAAGTCAGAGAAAGAATTTACAAATAAGCAAGGAGGAAATGCTGGAATAAACCCTGTGGTGCTGGATTAGAGATGGAAATATCAGTAAGATTTCATTTGTTTTAATATACACAGAAATAGCTAGATAATTAGAAATAGAGATCTGCATATACATGGGTAATATTGTCTAGGGCTGACAACTGATGGGGCCTAGAAAAGTGGCACCCTGTAACAGCAAGCATACCTATAGCCCATTTCTTGGTTTGTAAATAGAATTCATCAGAAAAAGGAACCAGGGAGCCTTGAAGAAATGGCTGAGCTGGAGAAATTTTAGGACTGGGGTGGGCATAATACAAGATGAGTCTGGAATACCTTATAGTAACAGACAGTAAGAATTAAGTAAAAAGAGAGGAAAAAAAGAAATAGGAATAAGGCATGGCAAAGGACACAAGAACTAACCTGAAAAATCTCGCAATGGCCAAAGCTGAAATGATTTGAGCAACAAATAAGGATAGAATTAAATTATAACCCAAAGAATAAAGCAAATATTCATAAGTCAGTATGGCATAAATAAATGACTTAAAAAGGGGCAGGGGGAGGAAAGAATTTTTATCGATATTCTCTTACAGAAAATTCCAAATAAAATATTTAGGCATTCCTTCCAGGAGTTGTATCTTAATTCTCCTTCCCCTTGAAGGTGGGCTAAACTTACTGACTGACTTCCAATGAATAGGAAATTAAAATATTAAAATAATGACTACAGTGGAGAAAGATGGCAGATACCACCTTATGCAATTGCTCAAGGTTAATTAATATCATCAGTAACAAGTCATATTAATATTATATATTCCCTGATATAAAACAGAATGGTACTTCATCTCTGCTGTACTCTTGATCACAATCCACAACCAAGTATAATCATGAGAAGACACAGGATAAACCCAAACTGAGTACAATATACTTAACCAGTACTCCTCAAAAGTATCAACATCATGAAAAACAAGGACTACAGAAACAGTGACTGTGAAAACCAGTGGCTACAAAATGGTCCAAGATTACAAGAGAACCAAGGAGAAATACGACTAAATGCCAACATGGTGTGTTACACTGGATTCTGAAACAGAAAAAAGACATTGGTGGAAAAACTGGTAATATCTGAATAAAACATGTAGTTTATTTACTAATACTATACCAATGTGGTTTTGTTAGTTTTGACAAATGAACCATGGTCATGCAAGATAGTAACATTAGGAAAAGCTGGATGAAGGATACATCGGAATACTCTGTACTTTCTTTGTACCAAAACAGAAGTTTTAAAAAAGATGACATGAAAATCAGTGCAAGAAATAAAAAGTCATAAAATTTAAAAGAATATGTAATTACATAAGTTGTTATGCCACAAAAATTTTAAATTCAGAAGAAAAACAAGTATTTCAATATCAAAAACTAAATCTATACATTGACACTATTCTCTAAAACCGTAAGAATTGTTTCCCACCTTCCCCTAAACTGGCTTTCTTTTAATGTTAACTTTACAATTATTTAATTTAACAATGCTTCCAGAGATATTTTGTACTTAAAGCAAATGCATGCATGCTCTCTCTCATGTGGTCTCCTTCTTATATCCATTTTTACATAAATGGCACTACACTAGATATACTGCTATGCAACTTCTTTTCGGTGGGGGGGAATTTCCTACTTACAACATAGCTTAGGAATAATTCCACATCTTTAAATAACTATCAACTGTATAAAATGCTTCCACTGATGAAGAAATTCTTCAAAATAAATTATGCTCCAGAAATAGGAAAAAAAACATGGGAATGAGTTGATGCCAAAAATATTAATCCTATGTTAACAAAATCATAGAGTTCCATAAATATTAGTTTAGAATATTAATACCAAAACAAAAACATTCATGTCTGAAGTGATGTCTCTGCCACTTTTTCCACATTATTCAATGTGAAAAGAAAGGCTTCTTCATGGACACAATCGATAGTTTAATGTTTATTTGGGGACGAGTGGGTTAGGGAGGGGAGAAAGGGGAGGGGGTGGGAGAGGAGGGGGGAAGCTAAATATAAGGTAATGGGAAGAGAAGTCACATTAGGTGGTGAACTTATTATACAACAAGTTGACAATGCACTGTAGAATTGTATGCCTGAGACCTATGTAATCCTTGCTAACAGATGTCATCCCAATAAGTCTAACAATAAAAATGAATAAAAAAAATAAATAAATAAACTAGCTTATCAAGTCTTAAAAAAAAAAAAAAAAAAGAAAGGCTTCTTAGTTTAAGTTACAATGAAAACATCACCAGTTAGAGGAAATAAGTATTTCCATGAATATCACAAAAAAAAAAAAATAGGCAAACATGCCTGGATTAATAAAATGTAGATTTGCCTATTGCGAAGAAGCAGAATTTACAAGCATTTGAATCTTCAAAGACAGATCTAAACAGACTTTTCTCAACACTAAGGTAATAAGTTATATGCTAGACATGATAAAAAATTAGCTTTTTACTAGTTTATCTAGTTAAAAATAAAAAAAAAGAAAATAGTAATATTGTTATTGATAGTAGATATTAGTAATATTATCTAATATTACTGTACATACACTTTGGTAAAGAAAATTTACACGTCAGCTATTTGGCTAAATTATAAAATTTTATACTAACATAATTAAATGTGAAAACAACATTTAACTAAATCTGTCCATCTTCAGCCTTTGAAAAAAAGAGAAAGGTTCTATTTGTTTGAATTACATTTTAATTATACAGCTCTATTCAAAAGATAAGAAAATGCAAGATACCATTACTTGAGATTTTCATTTGTACAGTAGAGAACCTGTTTCGTGGAAAAGAAGACAGCAATGTTTTTACATTCATGACAGCATGTGAGGACTAGAATTCCATGCGTTTTAACACATCTGTTTCAGGGAACATATCTTGAGTTTACTTTAAACTTTGTTTACATTAAAAACTGAAAAAAATGTGTTTATTGCAGCATTATTCACAAAGAAATAGTGGTACATTTACACAATGGTGTATTACTTGGCCATAAATATAACATCTTACCATTTGCAACAACATGGACGGAACTAGAAGTTATTATGCTAAGTAAAGTCAGACTGAGAAAGACAAATACCATATGATCACACTTATATGTGGAATCTTAACAACAGAAGAAATGAATAATTAAAATAGAAACAGACTCCAACTGATGGTTTGGAGGAAGGATGGGAGGATGGGTGGAAAGGGTGAAGGGATTGAGAAAAGCAAATTTCTAGACATACTAATTACACGGATGCAAGGTGCAGTAAGGGGAGTACAGGTAATAATGTTGAAAAAGCTATACAGGGTTTCAGGTGGATGATGGACCCATTAGGGGAAACATTTCATAAATTATATCGATGCCTACCTACTATGTTGTACACCTGAAAATAATACAAATTAATATTTAATGTCAACTACTATAAAGTAATAGTTGTATATATAACGTAATATATATATTACATATATATAAGTAGTCATGAGATGTAGAGTACAGCACAGGGAATATAGTCAATGATATTATAAGAGCTATGTAAGGCATAATGGTAATAGTTGGGGTTATCACTATATAAGGACTGTAAACGTCTAAGTATTATGTTCTCTTGTACAAGTAAAACTGATAATAAAATAAAACAGTAAGTGTTCAATGCTTTAATTGCCCAGAGGTTTAAAGTTTATTATATATTTATTAGGCAAAAGATTTAATTAAGCCTCTGACAATTGTTGCTTGACTACATCAAATATAAACCAACATGGATAAAAGACTCAAAAATAACATAACACAGAACATTCTCAAATTATTGCAAAACTGAGAGCTATGGTTTTAAATTTCCTATGAACAACCATTTTTAATTTTTATATTTACTGAGCAATCTGTCCAAAATTATAATTAAACTGCCTATGTTGTTTAACATGTTCCATACTATGGGAGAATATAAGAAAAGTATATTATAACAAGTTTAAAATCATGTGGAGAAAAAATTCAAACATATATAGAAAAACAAAGGAAATGACCAGTGTCAACTGGTATTATAATATATGTGTATACATATACTTTAAGTATAAAAGGAACAGGAAATAGAAATCAGGAGACAACATGAAAGGAGTACAGTTATGAATAGTGGTTGTTGGAAAAATGCCTCTAAGAAGTAGGGAAATAACACAAAAGAAGGAGTTGAAATCTTAAGTATATTTCTTAAATGTAAATTAAAATTTTCTATCAACTACTTATCAGCCAATTAAAACTTCAAAACATATGTGTAGCTTTTTCCTTTCACCAAAGTTATTTTTGAAATATCCACTAACACTTCCTATACCATTTCTCTGGGCAGTTAAAATAATCTTTAAAAATGAAGCCTTTCCTAATAATCCAAATGCACACAGCAAACACTATATACTCTAGCCTGGTTTCTGCTTTAGTTTACTATAGATTGAGTTTATTCAGTGATATTACCCTTCAATTAAAATAATATGGCCTATTCATATCTGTTCCATAATTTCTCATCTATCCTCTAATATTTACTGAGTTCCTGTATGTAACAGGCACACTGTTCTGGGCACTAGAGAAAAAAGTGGACTATTTCTCTTCAAGGTATTAACAGTCATTAAGAATACAAAGATGAACAAGAGACAAACCATTTCTCAATTACCGCGCAGTTTAGAAAAAGACAGGCAAATAAATGGGCAATTATTATAGAAGGTAATTAAGTCCCTGTGATAGGAGTAAGTTGTGGGTGCTATGAAAGTAATCTGGAAGAAAAACCTAATCTTGAAGAGGCATATCAAGGAAGACAATTAAAAGACAGGAAGTTAGTTGAAAGGTGGACCTAGAAGGCAAATATAAATTAATGAGGAGTTCCCTGGTGGTGTAGTGGCTAAGGCTTCAGCGCTATCAACGCTGCGGCCTGGGTTCGAATCCTAGCCAGGGAACTACACACATAAAATAATTAATTAATTAATTAATGAGAGGAATGTATGTGGGATGGGGCTTTTAGACACAAGAATGTCATATAACAATTAGAGGTGAGAAAATTTATACAGACATCAGAGAACCACAAAGAATCATTATTAGTGGATAGAGTTCAAAGAGCTATTGGAGAGAGATTATCCTGTATACTACAAGTTCTGTATCTATCCAATATTATTCCAGCTATATTCCATTTATATTGAAATTATAAGGTTTAAAAAACTTTATATGTTTCTCTGAAGTATTTCTTACAACTTCATGTGAATCTATAATTATCCCAAAAGAAAAAGTTTAATTTTAAAAGTGATAATTTCTTAAATGGAATATTAGAATTAACTTTTTGAAATAATATCAGTAAAAAAATAAATACTTTGATTTCATTATTCCAATAATTTCACAATGGTGGGGAATTTAGGTAAGAAATTCATATTTATAAAGAAATTCAAATTAACAATAGAAAATACATAGTGTTTATTTTTTTAAAGTGATCTATTCTGGATGTTCTACCAAAAGTAAGGAGTTAGGGTAAACCAATTTAAAATTGCTATTATTAGCAAAAATTTTGTCTAACAGTTTTGAGTTGCTGGATGATACATAGATTTGAGGGTTTTAGGGTCAGTTTCAAATCCTGGATCTGCCACTTACTTAACCTCTGAGAGGGTCTTTTACCTTAAAATCTGTAATAAGAACAACTGATCTCCTAAAAGTTTGTGTCAGGATATGAGATACAAGATGGGCCCTAATAAAGTTTATGCAAGGGCCTATTAAATGAGATTTACAGTTAATTTGACTCTTGTTCTGGATAACTGGCACTAAGTTCAGCCATGGGCTTGGAGCAAGTTTTAATTGTCTAGGAAGGCAAGTGTACAGATTTATACTTTCACAGTACATACTGTTGGAATCAGGAGACAGATGGAGTTTACCCAGCCACATGAGATGGTTCCCTGCACATGTCCAGATCAATATACTACTCTATGCATATAAAAGATTGGGCCTAAAGGGAATGGCTGAACTTCTAGACACTTTAATGTAACTCTTACTTGACATTAACATCTGCAACTGTGCACAGCTTAACAAGAATTTTGAGGTCCAGGACAATATTGCCGATTACTCTAGCTATGTGGACTTTTGTCGTTTCACTTAGATTATTTACATGGTGGAATTACACTTCAATCTGGTATTCTAAAAAGACAAGTAAAAAGGCCAGATATATGGGGTTTGTATTCATTACCATGCAGGAATTTAATTTCTTCATTTTAAAAATGGTAGATATCTTGAAGATAGCAGAGGCACTTGTTAAATGAAAAAAGCAAGAAGCAGAACAGCATATATCTACCACATTATCTAAGAAAAAGAAAATATATGTATATATTTAGCTGCATATAAACAAAATAAATCTGGAAAAATACACAAATCGTGATATATTGGTCACCTCTGAGAAGGGGAACTGAGTACATGGGGCAGAGACAGGAGAAAAACTTTTCACTATATACTCTCATAACTTTTGAATTTTCAGCCACATGAATATATTACTTTTATAAAATATGAAATTGAAAAATGAATGATATAGGCTTTTCAACAATTATTTAATTATTGTGATGAAAGGAAGTGATAAAATCATTACTTTCTGAGACTAAAATATAACCCTTAAAAATACAATTTTTCAAGAAAAAATGAACTTTATCAGCTTTCTATTAAAACTCAAGATCCTCTATTTTCAGAAAAATATGGTTCATTCTGTTACTATTTGGTAATAATATGACACAAAGTACAATCTATTAACTAAAAAAAAACTAATTTAAATAGGCAAGTCCCAGTTATGCAAAAAAGTACTTAAATGCTATTGCATACATTATCAAATACATAATACTTGGTAGGTACTCACTATATCCCAGGAGATATGCTAAAATGCTTTGCACATATTATCTCATTTAAATCTCACAACCATCTTTTAAATAAATGCTATCATTATTTCTAGCAAAATGGCCATTTTCGAAATGAGGAATCTAACAGCAGAAAGGTAACTTCCACGCCAAACATCAAAAAAGTTGTGGAGACAGTATGAAGTCAGGCAATCTGACATCACAGCCTCAGCTCAGACACAGTATGTCATACACTCTGACTTGCATAATTCATTACACTAAATATAATAAAGCTTTAATTATATAGTCTTCTATAATACTCCTCAGTAACTCACATTTTATAAACTCTGAAGTTCTTAGACTTTGAATTAATTCATTTAAATTTCTATGTATCTGTGAAAACTGGTGGACCTTACTTTTAACAGAGTGCAATCCTAAGAATAGAAATTAAACCAATCATCAAAATGCAAAATTCTTATTTCACAAGTTTTGTGCCCTAATTACATGAATTACTCTTTAATTCAGAAGTCAAATAAATGCATAAGTAAAAAATGTTTTTAAGTGTGTATAGTCCATTATTAAGCAGATAAAAAAAACAGCAAAAATATGCAAAGGGCTAAATGTGAAAATTTGCATGGTGAAAAATTCTTACATATTCATGTAACAATTGTATCAATAATGAGATTTCATTACTAACCTCTAGATGCAGTAAAAGAATATTTTTAATATGTCTTCTTTCTTCTGACTAAGTTTGGCTACATTTTTCCATTAGTATTCAGAATACTTTCCAAATTTACACAAAATTATCCTAATTTTTAAAAATTATTTTCATTATTAGTATGCTATCCGAAATTCAAGTATTTTTTAGCCATCTGTTCCCACTCCACAATCCACATTACTTCATAAAAAGAGTCAGTTTTACCCACCATGCCCTATAAATGAGGCACATAATTATACTAGTTGCCAAACTATACCAAGCATGCCTACTATGAAAATAGCTCTTCTTTCTCTGAATTAATTGTGTCCACTGGGCCAATTTAATGCAGTACTTTCCAGCAATAGCTTTGCCAACTGTGACAGCTGTTGCAAGAAAGTCTACATGTATACACTGCCGCTCACAGTATGTATGTACTCTCAATTGTGGCATCGCAAAACATTTCTGAATAATGTACTCCTCTAAAGGAATGCAAGCAATTAGAGGCTTAAACACCATGGGTCTCAAAAATAGGACTCACTAGAAGTTACAGTATTAATATATAAAAACACAAATTTACTTCATTTTAGTAGATGCTTACACATACTACCACAAAATAGTAAGGTCCATTGGATCAAGGCAGCAATATTTAATAAATAAAACATATTATAAACCTTACTCACAAAGTAGTTGAAGTGACCATAACCAAGAAACTACTAGTGACTGAATTAACAGTAACAATCCTTAGCTCAAACTTCTATTAACCTCAAGCATCCAGATAACACCTACAAACTTTTATACAAAAAAGACAATAATCTATCTCAGTGCTCTCAAATGAAAATATATTAAAACCTACATATATAACATTAAATTTCCTAAGAGGCACATTTTAAAAGTAAAACAAGAGGAGTGAGGGCAAGATGGTGACTGGAGAGGAGGTCCCTAAAGCCTCTCCCAGAAAACACAATTGAAAGGCTGCCCAAGAGCCAAGAAAGAGGACCCTGAGTGATACAACGGGCAGCTGAGAAATCCACACATCGCAAATAAACACCTGAAGGTTGGAGAGAAGGGGGAGAGCAGGAGAGGGAGAGGGAGCAGAAACAGACTGCAACAGAACCCAATGGCTGTTGACTATCTGGGAGCAGCACAGTGCACGGGAAGGGGGAAGCCAAGAGGTGACAAGAGTAAAAGCCAGCAAAGTGGCAGAATGGTGGGAGACAGTGGGGGAGCTGGGTTTGGAGGGGCGTGTTTGGGATGGAGCTTGGGAGCCAGCCTCTGAAACTTCTGAGTGATAGGAGGGCTGAGTGAGGACTCTGAATTGTAGAGACCACACCTTGGCTCCAGGGGCCCTTGCGACCCACAGCGCAGACGCACAGGGCTCCTACACAGGGCTGTGGTTCCTGTTCCCACCCTACTGCGGAGGCAAGCCGGCTGCCTTCATATTGCCTGGGCAGGCAAGTAGCTTTGGACTTGTGGTGTGCACCTGTTCGCGCTATATCAAACTGGGACTATATCAAACTAAAAAGCTTCTGCACAGCAAAAGAAACCATCAACAAGGCAAAAAGGCAGCCAACTGAATGGGAGAAAATATTTGCAAATAATGCATCAGGTAAGGGTCTAATATCTAAAATATATAAAGAATAAGACTTAACAACAAAAAAACAAACAACCCAATTGAAAAGTGGGCAGAAGAACTAAACAGACACTTCTCCCACGAAGAAATACAAATGGCCAGCAGACATATGAAAAAATGCTCATCCTCATTAGCTGTCAGGGAAATGCAAATCAAAACCACAATGAGATACCACCTCAGACCTGTGAGAATGGCTGTTATCAATAAGACAAGGAATAACAAGTGCTGGAGAGGATGTGGAGAAAAAGGAACTCTGGTACACTGCTGGTGGGAGTGCAAACTGGTACAACCACTGTGGAAGGCAGTGTGGAGGTTCCTCAGAAAATTGGGAATGGAGCTACCATTTGACCCTGCAATCCCCCTTCTGGGGTTCTACCCAAAGAACTTGAAAACCTTTGTCCGCAAAGACTTATGTACCCCAATGTTCATTGCAGCGCTGTTCACAGTGGCCAAAACATGGAAACAACCAAAGTGCCCTGTGACAGATGACTGGATAAAGAAGCTGTGGTACATATACACAATGGAATATTACTCAGCTGTAAGAAAAGATAAAATATTGCCATTTGCGACAAAATGGATGAACCTGGAGATCATCATACTAAGTGAAATAAGCCAGACAGAAAAAACAAAGAACTGCATGATTTCACTCATATGCGGAATATAAAACTGAAAGCAAAGAAAAAAAGACATGAACAAACAAATAACCCATGGACACAATCAATAGTTTAATGTTTATTTGGGGACGAGTGG